>PVJN01014925.1:0-45465 GCA_004026805.1 Lasiurus borealis | reverse complement strand
TGTCCATTCGGAGATGCATGAGGCTGCTCGGCAGGCCATCAACATTTTGAATGGGATGCGGCTGAATGACCGAAAAGTCTTCATGAGCCCTTCAAGTCCTGACAGGAGCTGGAGGCGGAGCTGGGGCTCAGGCCGTGGGGTTCACCAACATCTATGTGAAGAACCCACAGGTGGACATAGACGAGCAGGTCCTGGAGGAGTCTTCTCCCAGTTTGGGAAGATGCTGAGTATGAAGGCAAGGAGCGATGACCGCAGCCACTCCCAAGGCTTTGGCTTTGTCACCTTTGAGAAGCAGAAGGCTGTGAAGAACGGGAAGGAGGTTAGCAGGCAGCTGCTCTATGTGGGCCTTGTCCAGGAGCAGCAGACTGAGTTCAAGTGAAGGCTCCAACAGATGAAGGAGATGGAGCAGGACCGGCTGAACCATTACCAGGGCATGAACTTGTATGTGAAGAACCTGGAGAACTCCTTGGGTATTGAGAGACAGGAAAGAGTTCTTTCCCTACCCAGTGATCACCAGTGCCAGGGTGATGTCAGAGGGTGGCTAGCCCAGGGCTTGGTTTGGGTATTTTTTCTCTCCAGAAGAGACAACGAAGGCTGTGATAGAGATGAATGGGTACATGCTGGACACCAAGTCACTGTACGTGGCACTGGCTCAGCACAAAGAAGAATGGAAAGCTATCTTGACCAACCAGTTCGTGCAGCAGTGCCAGTCCAATGTGTGAGCCCTGGAGGACCCCTCTTGGACTCTTTCCAGCAGCCCTCCAGCTGCTTCCTGCTCACTGGGCCCCAGTTTCATGCTACACGCACAGGGATAGGAGGCCTGGAGGGGGTGACAAGAGCAACTGGTGAGCACTTTGGTGAGCAGCCTTGTTTCAGAGTCATATCTTGGTCTTCCAGTTCTCTGCACAGTTGCTGTTCTTCCATCACACCCAGTGGTGGCATAGGCCTTTTGTTATTGGTATTGAAAGCCAGGGCAAGACTGTGTCTGCTCCCAAGGTCACATGGACCCAGAGTGAGAAAAAGGAACCACCATTTTGCATACTAAGCATCTGAGTTTTAAAATACTCCTCCCAGAGAAGCTCTTTGCACCTTGCTTCTTCTACATGACTAATCCTATTGGTTGGCAGCAATAAAGTAAAAACCCATGGCTCTGAACACTGTCAAAATCGCAAACAAGAAAGTATTTTCCACAATCCCCCTGTAATTCAAAGTTCAACTGTGTAATCTTTGTTGAATCTTTCAGAGCAAGAAAAATAGCATTTAGGAGGACAAGAACACATTTTTTCCCCTATGGAAGTAATGTAAAAACAGATTTGGGATTTTACATTAGAGAGTGAGAGAGAGAATTAAAGTATTTGCCTTCTTTTAAGATGAGGTAGCATAGAATCAAATTTTGTTGATTTTTCAAAAAGTTAGTCCTAAATAAAAAAAATAGCAGCATATACAAATAAACCTGCAATTGTTTAAAGTATCCATACATATAGAGAAAAAAACAAGATGGTGGTATAGATGAACACTTAAACTGCTGCCTTGCACAACAATTTCAAAACTGCAACTAAAAGAACAGACATCATCCAGAACCACAGGAATGCTGGCTGAGTGGAAATTCTACAACTAGAAGGAAAAAGAGGGGTTTATGGAGACTCAGAGAAGTTGCAAAAAGCCAAGGTATGGAGACACGAGTGTGGAGAGGACAAGCAGTAGAGTACCTGGGCTGTCTTCCTCTAGCAGGAGGGAGACAGAAACTCCTGACTGCACTGAACCCCAGTTTTGGGAAAGACTCATATAGGGGGAGTCTGGACTGTAGGGAAAATCGAGGAGTGCACAGAGACTTGGAAGAGCCACAAAGGCAGAGGTCTGGAGGCACATGCGCCAGTGTATGCAGAAAGGACCGACTGCTGATTGTGCCACTGGATTTCTCTAGCAGAAGGAGGAAGGAGCCTCTCAACTACGGGGAACTCCACTTCTAACTGCACTGAACCCCAGTTTGGGGCGAGACTCTGGAGACCCAGACTCATATGAGTCCCTGGAGCATGTGGGAACTCAGGGGAACCGTGAAAGGCAGAAGTCTTGAGGCACAAGTGCAAGTGCACGCAGATGGTTGCAATGATTACCAAGGGACACTGAGACCCAGGAGCTGCATAGGGCAGGGCTGATGGGAAGCCAAGGCTGTCAGCTCATCCCTGAGACTCTGCCCCATCCAAGCTGAGCACAGAGGCTTTTGCTTTTTGCAAGTCTTGTATTATAAGGCTGACTCCAGCTCAAAAGTTCTCCTGGTGTAGACACAGCTGATCTTCACAGTCAATTGGCTTGGAGGTCAATTCTCCCCAGTGATACCAACAACAATCAAGACTTAATTACAACAAGGCTGTACATAGAGTCCACAAAGGGGTGTACCAAGAGAGTCCACCTCAGGTAATTGGGGAGGCAGAGCTACTGGGCCATATAGAATACCTGGCACACAAAGCTACTCTACCAACTCAAGGAAGCAGCAAAAATGTGAAGACAAAGAAACATCACAAATGAAAGAAATGGGGGGAAACAAAGGACTGGATATAGAGTTCAAAACTACAGTTATAAGGTTTTTTAAGAATTTCCTAGAAAAGATGGATAAATTTAGTGAAACCCAAGAGGAGATGATAAAGGACCAACTAGAAATTAAACATACACTGACTGAAATAAAAACAATATTATATAGAGACCTGCCAAAACCAGTTTGGCTCAGTAGATAGAGCATTGGTCTGTGGACTGAAAGATCCCAGGTTCAATTCCAGTCAAGGGCATGTACCTTGGTTATGGGCACATCCCCAGTGGGGGGCGTGCAGGAGGCAGCTGATCAATGTTTCTCTCTCATTGATGTTTCTAACTCTTTGTCCCTCTCCCTTCCTCTCTGTAAAAAAATCAATAAAATATATTTTAAAAAATATTGTATAGAGACCTAACAGCAGACTAGAGGAAGGCAAGAATCAAGTCAAAGATTTGAAATACAAGAGCAAAAAACACTCAACTGGAAAAGCAAAAAGAAAAAAGAACCCCAAAATGTGAAGATAGTGTAAGGAGCCTCTGGGACAACTTAAAGCATACCAACATCAGAATTATGGGGGTGCCAGAAGAGAGAGAACAAGATACTGAAAGCCTATTTGAAGAAATAATGACTGAAAACTTCCCCCACCTACTGAAAGAAATAGACTTACAAGTCAGGAAGCTCACAGAACCCCAAATAAAAGGAATCCAAAAAGGACTACACCAAGACACATCATAATTAAAATACCAAGGGCAAAGACAAGAGAGGATATTAAAAGCAGCAAGAGAAAAACAGTTAATTACATACAAGGGAGCACCCATACAATTGTCAGCTGATTTCTTGACAGAAACTATGCAGGCCAGACAGGAGTGGCAAGAAATATTCAAAGTGATGAATACCAAGAACCTACAACCAAAATTACTCTACTCAGCAAAGCTATCATTCAGAATTGAAGGTCAGATAAAGAGCTTCACAGATAAGAAAAAACTAAAGGAATTCATCAACACCAGACCAGTATTATATGAAATGCTGAAAGGTACTCTTTAAGAAGAGAAAGAAGAAGAAAACGCCAAAGACAAAAAGTAGGAACAACAAATACATATCTATTTTCAAGTGAATCTAAAAATCGAGTGAATTAAAAATCTGATGAACAGAATAAACTGCTGAATATAATAGAATCAGGGGCATTGAAAGGAAGTAGACTGATAATTTTCAGGGGGAAAAGGGTGGGAGGTGAGGGGAGAAACTGGACAAAAATCGTACACCTATGGATGAGGACAATGGGGGGTGGGTAGGGACAGAGAGGGGGTGGGAGCTGGGAGGGGGAGAGCTATGGGGAGAAAAATAGGAACAATTGTAATAGTCTGAACAATAAAGATTTATTAAATTAAAAAATAAAAAATAAAATCTGAAAAGAAAATAAGGTATCTATACATATAAAAGCCTAAGCAACCTTTGTAACTGAACTACCAAAAGAACCAGAACGACCAGTTCCTATGGTGAGCATTGACCACCAAGGGACAAGTGCCCCATGCAGGAGCTGCCCCCTGGTAGTCAGTGAGCTCCCACAGTCAACCTCCCCTGGTCCCTTCCCCAGGCAGGCCCAGCCCCAATGAGCCCTGAACAAGAGGGGTGTCAGCCAGCCAACTTACCATGGCCCCTCCTCCTGGTAGTCCAGCCCCAGTGGGCCCTGACTGCTGACCAAGCCAAAGAACCCCACCTGTGCATGAATTCATGCACTAGGCCTCTAGTATTTTCATATATTTCTAATTTTAATAAAAAGAATGCAAATTATGGTGGACTTAATTTTTTACTTAATGAATAGGAAAATGTTATTCAAATGCTCCCTTTTCAAAGTATGGCCTGTAGACTTGTAGCATTTAACTCCATCTGGGAGTGTGTGAGAAACAAAGAATCTTGGGCCTGTAACATGGACATATAGATCAGAATCTGCATTTTAACAGATCTCTAGGTGATGCACATGTACATGGATGCTTTTTGAGGCACTGATCTAAATAAACCATTCACAAAAGGCAGGATCAAATAGGCTTGGGAAAGCCCCCCCCCCCCTTCCCTCCTGCAACTGCATAGGAACTTTAAGAAATATAAAAAGTTGTTGTGTTTGCTATGTAAATATAACATCAAAATGAGTCCCCTAAAATGCAGCCTTCAATCATTTGGAGCCATCTTCGATTTTTTACTTCTGCACTTCTTTCTCTGAAACACTTCCTAGGAAAACAGTTCAGTTTTTGCAGTTGGGTCTATGACTTTGGATACTTGAATAATTATGGAAATTTAACAGAAAAAGGTAATACTGAGAGGTTTATAGGAAACAAAAATAAACAAGCAAAAGATAAGGCAGAAATACAAAAGAGCAAACATGACATGAACTAGAGAAATAAATATCTACGTGATTTCTATTGAAAATAGATGTATTTTTAAAACATAAAAATTATTCAAGCTAATAGTTTTTCATAGTTTTTGCTAATTAAAAATGATAAATTCTCAAAGAGCACATAAAAGTAGAAAACAGAGAATAAATATGTCCAGAAACATCATCATGAATATACAAACTTTTCTTGTTCTTTTTTAGCCAAGTATCGACTTAACCTCTCCAGGTAATAATAATACCACCTGTTTTCCTTCAGGGAGATTCCTCCTCTCTCTCCCTACCTAATCCAAATCTCAGGCTACAAGCTGTAGGTATTATCCTGCGTTATCTGTGGGCATCATGGATATATGGTGGACCATGTATATATAGGCCTAAACCAATAGCAATCTTACATTCTCTAGAGACAGAGTTGATTTTAGTATGGGCACATGTCCCAAGTCAAGTCAACCAGGCCCAATGACACCAGAGTTGTAAACTGAATAATCAAAAAAAAAGACTTCTTTCATGTTAGTGCTGAAGTGGAGAGGAGGCACAAAAACTGTGGCAGTCATCTTGCCACTATGAGGGGAGATACCATTCTGAAAATAGAGCCACCACAGAAAAAAATTGACTCTTCCTGCTGACCCTGGTTGAAGCCTGGGGAAGGGGTGTGCCTGAAAGCAAACCAAACCTCTACTTTTCAACCATCTGAACTAAAAATTTATCCTTTTGCTTAAATCAGTTTGGACTGAGTTTCTGTTATTTGTATTCAAGGGAAATATAAGTGCAGTGGTACCTCAAGATACGAGTTTAATTCGTTCCGTAACCTTGAGGTGTGGGAAACTAAGAGACGCTTGAGTCACGGTAAACTGGTGGGTCATGTGCAGCCGGCCGATCCACGCAATTACTCTTATCTCAAATGTTGCTCGTATTTCAAAGCAAAAATCGCTGGCTCACTCAACGGCTTGTATCTCAAAAATCTCGTATGTTAGGGCACTCGTATCTCGAGGTACCACTGTAATACAGGGTGGTAAACATTTGTATATTTCTATGTGTACATATACATAGATGGGTCTTATCCTATATAATAAAAGCCTAATATGCTAAGTGTCCAGTCATCCATTCAACCAATCGAAGCATAATATGCTAATGATATGCTAAAACTGCTCAACTGCTCACTATGATGTGTACTGCCCACCAGGAGGAAGACGCTCCAACCAGTAGGTTAGCTTGCTGCTGGGGTCTGGTGGATCAGGACTGAACAAGGTGGGCTGGACATGCCTTGGAGCCCTCCTGTGGTTCCTCCCTGGCTGGCCAACTTCTCACATCACTTCCTCATCCCAATCATGCACTGGTGAGGTCCCTCAGCCTGGCCTACACCCTCTCACAATCCAGGAACCCTCAGGGGATGTCAGAGAGACTATTTTGGTCTGATCTCACAGGCCAGGCAGAGGGACCAAGCTGGTGCACGAATTTGTGCACAGGGCGTCTAGTTACATATGATTTCACATTCAGTTTATTGTTTACCTACTAATTTTTAAACTTCTTAACCAAAAAATATGTCATGAGCATCTTTCTGGATAATTATATTGAGATCTATATTGGGATTTTAATGGATATATGATGGTTCTACAATTTTTACCATAATTAATTGAATCAGTTTCATACTGAGGGGCATTTATAGATTATTTCTATACATTAAAGAGAATCCATATACATGTATATTAATTTAACCCATACAATGATCTCCGTGGGATAAATTTTTATAAGTTGTTAGGCCAAAGGTATCTAATTTAAGACACATTACACATTCCCAACTGCCTTCCAGAAATCTATAGAGTTATGTTCACACCAGTAGGACTTGGACACTTCAGTGTTCCCTACAGTCACATAAACATCTACTAGTTTCATGAGTGAAAAATAATATAACTGATTTCTTTTCCATTTCTCTATTAGTGAGAGTGACTAATTTTCCACATGTTTGTCATCCTTGTATTTTCTCCTTGTTTGAACAGCCTGTTATTTTTTTACCCATATTTCTGTTGGAGTGGTTCAGTTTCATTGATATGCTAGAGATTTTCATATGCTAAGCATAGTAATTCTTTCTCCTATATTTGCCAGCTTGTATTTTGTGTTTGGATTTACTTTAAGTTTATTTCATGGTACAGAAAGTTTACATTATTATATAATCAAACTTATTAAAATTTAATTATGGATCCTGAATTACTTATATTGCTTAGGAAGATTTTTCCATTCTAAGATTATAAAATTATTCACGCATGTTTTCTGGTTTCTTTTTAAATATATTTTTATTGATTTTAGAGAGGAAGGGAGAGGGGGAGAAACATTAATGATGAGAGAGAATCAGTGATCCACTCCCTTATGCATGCCCCCTACTGGGGATCAAGCCCTCAACCCTAAGCATGTGCCCTTGACCAGAATCAAACCCAGGACCCCCAGTCCGCAGGCCCACATTTGATCCACTGAGCTAGAGCCTGGTTTCTTTTTTCCCTTTTCTAATCTTTTCAAAAATATACATTTAAATCTTTGATCCATTTAGAAGTTATTTTCCTTTAAGGGATTTAGCTTACTTTTTTCCCAAATGTCTAGCCAGTGACACATGATTTATTGGAAATTCTTTTCTTTTCACCAATTTAAAATGTCATCTTATTTATCATATAATTAACTAACACATATTCCTCAGTCTATTTCTGACTACTTTATTATGTTTCAATTCAGATAGTTTCTGTGCCTCCTATAGAGGTTCTGTTTTAAATACAGTAATTTATAAATTTTAATATGTAATAGGGTAAGTATCCTTATCATTATTTCTTTTTAGTCCTTCCAAATTTTCTAGGCTTTTTCATTTATCTATTTTAAAAATTAATTTAAGGATAATTTATAAGTTCTTAAGAAAATATTACCTCAATATTAAATAAAAATACACGGATAGTATAGATTATTTTGAAGAAAGTGACTTAAATATTGAGTTTTTGTAACTAAAAGAGAACACATTTTCATTTACTAAATTATATTTAATGTCCTTTAATAGAATATTTTAATCAGTTGGCTCTATTGCCTCTTTAATAAATATAATAATGCTGATGACAAAATATTAATTAGGAGATCATATTTGTACATTTAAAAGAGAATTTCTAATTTATTTAAATTTAAATTTTCAAATTTAAAACAATTTAATATCTCTTAATCAGTTTATTCACTTTATTCACATATATTTTTATTTACTATTTTAAATATAATTTTTCTCAGTGTCTTTTTTTGCCAGTTATATTATTATTATTATTATTAGAATATCTTCTTATTTATAATTTTTGGGAGTTTAAAAGTTTTTTTTTTTAAGTCAAGAACAGGTCCTAAATTTATTAAATACCTTTTAATATAATGAGATTTGTCCGATTGAAAAAAAATCAATGTATTTCTAAAGAAATCAATGTATCCAATATTGAATTGGATACATTCTTGAATTAATCCCATTTAGTTGTCTTGTAGTACTCTTTTACTGTATACCTAAATTCTCTCTGCTAATATATCAATCAGAATTATTCTGAGCAGAGAGAGAGGGAGAGAAAGAGAGAGAGAAAATTGTTCTATGTGACTATCACACATATGCTATTGTCATAAAATAATTTGAAAGGAATTCCTTGTTTTATGTTGCTCTGGAACAAATTTAAATCATATTGAAATAATCTGTTTTTCAGAAAAATAAAAAAAATTACCAAAGACACCTTCTGTGACAGAAGCTTTTTGGAAAAGTTGACAACATTCACAATTTGCAATCTATTTCTTCCTGAATACACACATACACACACAGAAGTCAGGTTCGATTCCCAGTGGGGGTGTGTATGGAAGGCAATTGATCAATGTTTCTCTCTCACATCGATGTTTTTTTCTCTCTCTATCTTCCTCTTTCTCTAAAATCAATAAGAACATATCCTTATAAAGCTTGCAAAGAATTTTCTTAATGATTTTCTCATTTTCAATAGACATTTCCCTTTATATTTATTTATTTTTTTAATATTTTATCTATTTTTAGAGAGAGTGAGGAAAAAAAGGTCGAGAGAGATAGTGATAGAAACATCAATCGAGTTGGGGATCGAGTGAGTGCACAATCCCAGTATGTGTCCTGACCTGGAATCAAACCTGGGACTTCCTGGTGCATGGGAGGATGCTCAACCACACTGGCCAGGGCTTCATTGTTTATTTTATAAATTTGTGTTACTTCTGTCTTTTGTTCTCTCTCATATTTAGTAAATGATTTATTTGTTTGATTTTTTCCTCCCACAGAACCAAGTTGTGAATTTATTTATAATTTCTATCATTTGTTTCTTTATGGATACTTGCTTATTTTAAAAAATTTCTTCCTTCTATTTTTTTCTAAAGTTTATTTTGGTATTTGTTTTTCCAGCTAAACAAGTAACACCTTACTCACTTATTTCCATGGTTTGTTCTTTAATAATACAAATTACATGATTTAAATTATTTTCTCACTTATATTTTAGACATTCTGTGCTGTGATTATATTATTGCTTTAACCTAAGAATTATTTAATAAAGGTGTTGTTTCAAATTTCCTTATTTGTTTCTAGCATTGAATACATTTGGATTAGAGAACATTGTCTAATGTATTTCTACTTTTTAGAATTTAATAGTTTTATTCTTTCAAAAGGATAAATTCTCTGAATATCTATAGGTCCTTGGGTAGGAGGAAAGATGCATTTCTTTGTGATTAGGGTTTGATATTTGACATATAAATATCTATTAATTACTATTACACATATTACTATTAAAATATGCTATATTTAAATTTTGCCTTTTTTATCCATCAAGAATTGAAAGTGAGGTGTCACCTTCTACCATTTAATAATTCTTATAGATATATCTTTTATCTTCTGTAATTTTATACAGAGGTACCTAGAGATACGAATGCCCCAACATACGAGATTTTTGAGATGTGAGCGAGCGATTTTTGCTTTGAAATATGAGCAACATTTGAGATAGGAGTAATCGCGAGGATCGGCAGGCTGCACACGACTCACCAGTTTACCGAGACTCGAGTGACTCATAGTTTCCCACGCCTCAAGGTTACGGAACGAATTAAACTCGTATCTCGAGGTACCACTGTATTTTATTTGTATTTTTACTAATAAGAAATAGGGAATAATTACAATTTCTCTGTAGCTTTTAACCTATATCATTGAGTATGACTTTCAGCTTCAATTGACCTCTGGCTGATATTAGGATAAAGTTTCTTCCATCATTTGATTTATTTACATCATTATGACACTACTTTTATCATTAAGCCAATATATCAGGACTTTTTGCCATACTGATGTCATCTGCTTTTAATATGCTGCATCTCCTTTCTTTGCCATTGTCTCCTTTGACATTTGAAAAAAAATTGACTATTTTAAGTTCAAATAGCAACTGCAGTTATAATTTTAACTAATATGTTTAAACCTGTGGTTCTCAATATATCAATTTTCATTTTAAGTAAAGCTATTTCTACCACTTTGAGATATTAAGAACTAAATGTAAATTTTAGCATTACTACTCTCAACTCTCTTGTTCCAAACCTAGAAGGGCTGACGTTCAAATTGTTTTATTATTATTTTGTGCCATGCTTATACCTCTAAGTTGGTGGTCTGAGGAAATATCTATTATGCTCCTAAAAAATGGAACCAAGGACATAGTAATCCATAATAATTGTTCAAGATTTTAAAACTGAAATTTCTAGTAGACCACTTTATCTCATCACCTTGAATGACACAGAGACTTCAAAACTGAACATTGTTAATACAAATGTATTGCTTTGCTCTACAGTGACTGCAGTCATTGTGTTTTAGTTTCCAGCCCCCTTTCTCATTAAAATGCAGAAGAGGAAAATGCAGTCAGTCTGACTCCCGTACAAACCACAGGAAAACAAATCCACTGGAGGGTAATGCTCCACGCCACTCTGACAGGGAGACCAATCCTATATTGATTAAGAAATTAGGCAGCTTGATCCCTTTCTGACTTTTTGAATCATAATATTCCTTGTGGGCTATATTAAAAATTAACTCATGGCAGGGGAATAAGGGAGGAAAATGGGAGTGAGTATATCTTCCCACCCACCCAAATTATGGCCAACTGGCAGAAAAGACCAGACATGTCAGCATGTCACCCTGCTTGGGCTCAGAAGGAAAGTAATAGCCTCCATTCCCATTTAGTCCCCAAGCACCAGAGTGAATTCTGAGAATCACACCATTTTCTCTACAAGTTTTGCCTTTCTGGCTCTGTGTGTGTGTGCGTGCGTGTGTGTGTGTGTGTGTGTGTGTGTGTGTGTGTGTGTGGTGTGTGAATCGACATTCATACATAGAAGCCTGCTGGAAATGTATTGTTTCAATCCCTCTGTTCACATGTAATTAACATTCCCACCCTCTTCTCACGCTGAACTCTGGAAGGAGAGCCCTTGCAGTGCCCCATGCCTGTTTTAATTAGGCAAAGAATCGGAATCAGGAGAAACCAGCTTTTCTAAGGGATTTCTTAGGGTGGGATGGCAAAGAAGTCTGCATAGAGATGGAATGATTTAGGAGGACTGCACTTCTTTTTGCTGCTTTAGAAACTGAAAGGGTTGTTTTCTTTTCTCTTTTTTTCTGTTACCATTAAATTTTATTAACCATATATAAAGTATTAGAAATCTTTTGGATCTGATTATGATTTCGGTCCAGAAAATATGTAATCCCCAATGAAAAATATATTAAAAGAACCAACTCCTTTCCAAAACTGTAGTAATCAGATATTAGTTTCTGAATAGCTGTGGCTTGGCTAGAAAGCTTGTCCCTTCACCCCATCTCTTTTTACTTACACTATAAAATGTTGAGAGTAATTTGTTTCCTTTATCAGTAGGGATCCTTGCAGAAAAACAGCTGGCATATTTAAATGGGATAATTTGAGGATTGTTTAAAAAAAAAAACCTTTACAAAGGTGTGAGCAGGGTAGAGAGAAACCTCAAATGATGGTATCGTTCTTAGGGAAAGTAACACTTGGGGAACAATTCCCAACCTAGGCCTGAGAAGTCAAGGGTGGATAATGCTACTGGACCAGGGGGAAAAATGAACTGGGTGAAAAAGGCCCCTGATAAGAACTGGGATCGTCAGTTAAGTTACATGGCTAGCCCAAATCAACTTGCAAGGAGGGCCCTACTCTTACTCTCCTCTTCCATAGCATCTTCTGCTGCACTCCCATTGGTCAACCCTACCTCACAGGGTAAAGGAGCCCATAATGCTGAGAGTAAGTCAAAATCTTGTTATACAGTCATGGCAGAAAGGGTAAAGTGGTGACTGGAAGAGATCTAACACATTTCTATTAAAATCAGCCAATGTCTACTAACAACTCCATTTGAAGAATTCCTCAATTTCAATATGTCATCATCTACATAAATTGAAATCCAAGGAGCATTTTCCTATAAAAATTGAGTTTCAGGATTGTAGGAAACTGTTATGAGAAAGGAAAAGTAACTTGACATTTGACGTCCTAAGATGTGTATTCCGACATTGATTTCATCACATGCTAGCTGCGTAATTTCGAAGGAGTCACTTCTGATCCCTAGTACTGCCTGGCATCCAGTAGAATGGTGATGATACACATGTCATTTCCATTTTAGGCACAGAATTACTGCTAGTATAAAATTATCTAGTGTATATGAAACTATTGTATGAACTAAAATAAACTTTAATTATAATTCATTTTGGAAAACTTTCCCTGAAGCCATGACATTTTCAACCTCTTTACAAATCAAATTTTCTTCCTTTGGAAAGAGGTACTATTGTCAAAGTCATTTAGTTGTTTAACAGTTTAGACGTTTGCATCTTATGGAAGTAAATGAGAGCTCAGAGTGTATACAAAGACTTTCACTAGGGACTTTCCAATTTCCTTCATCACATCCAGGAAATCTTATAAAAAATGTCATATATAGAGAGATTGCTTTGTTCATTAATTACATTCAGTTGCTCCAGAGAGGGTCTGGCTTGCCAAGAGTACTGCTGATTTGGCTCCAGCTAGGGAAGTAAAGATATGATGCAACAGGCATTGCATTAAGGCTGCAATTTTCAACCTTTTTCATCTCATGTCACACATAAGCTAATTACTGAAATACTGTGGCATACCAAAAAACATAGTATATTTTTTGCTCAATCTGACCAAATAAATAAATAAATATATATAAAATAAAGATAATCTTGATTCATTCACCCTGGACAGCTATTGTTGTATTGGCTGTTATCATTGTTTTTATTTGACAATCCAAGGGAAAAAAAGATTAGTACTCCTGGTTAAAAATTCTTGCAGCATACTGGTTGAAAATTGCTGCATTAAGGTACTGGGGCATTGTTCTTCCAGTGCGAGCTCTCTCTCTCTCTCTCTCTCTGAGACTCTCTCTCTCTCTCTCTCTCAAACTTTGAGTGCAATCTATAGGCATTTTGTGGTCTATGTGCTGGGATTAGTCCAGCAACATGATTACATCCTAATTTGGGAGACTTTAATAAACCTTTATTAGTAGACAATACAAGTAGACAAAAAATATATACAAAGTAGAGCAAAAAAATGCCACCACACAAAACCAACAAAAACTTCTAAAGGAAAGTAAAAAGAGAGAAACCAACCCATGAAAACCTATTCATTTCCAATTTAAAAATACACAAAATGATAATAATAAAAATTTAGACTTAAAAGTAGTTAATAAATAAAAATTAAATATAAATAAATCAAATAGTCAAGATAAACTAGAGAAATAACCAAAAATACACCCAAAGAAAGTAGAAGACAATTCAATTCAAAAGATAAAAATAGAAATTACTTAATTTTAAATAAGCACACAATAGAATATACATGTAAAGCAAATGATGCCTCTTTGAAAATGCCAATGAAATCTAATTTGTAAAACTTTGCTAACCTGGTCAAGAATAAAAACATTAAAATGATACAGACACCAAAACAATAAATACGCAAATTTTTTAAATAAGAGAACATTTTTACACAAAGTAATTTTTAAAATATAATTGACTTTCCCAGAAGTATAAATTAATAAGAATGCATCAAAAAATTAAAAACAAAACAGGCCAGCAGCATAGACTAATTGAAAAATATAGTCAAAAGCCAGGACCAAAACATTTTATGGATGTTATATAATCAGATTAGATTATTTTTAGAAAGAGAAAATAATAGGCTTTTTTACTATAAACCTACACACCCTAAATAAAGTATTACAATTTTTATTAAGATACTAGAGGCCTGGTATATGAAATTCATGCACTGGGTTGAGGGGGAGGACTTCCTCAGCCTGGCCTGCACCCTTGGGGGATGTCTGACTGATGGCTTAGGCTCACTTCCCATGGAGTTCTGTAGTGCTGCCGTGGAGGTGGGAGAGACTCCCACCATTGCACTCTACTCACCAGCCATGAGCCCAGCTTCTGGCTAAGCAGTTTCCCACTGTGAGAGCACACTGACCACCAGGGGGCAGTTCCTGTGCTGAGCATCTCCCCCTGGTGTCAGTGCATGTCTTAGTGACCAGTCATTCTGCCACTTGGTCAACTTGCCTATTAGCCTTTTATTATATAGGATTACAAAGGATAATTGACCTACAACATACATTAGTTTCAGGTATACAGCATAAATGATTCAATATTTGCGTATACTGTGAAACAATCACCATAAGACCTCTAGCTAACATCCATCACACACAGTTACAAAAAACATAGCACTTTTAATAAAAAAACTCATTAATAGAATAATGTACATTATGATAAAAAAAGGGCTTAAAATGGCATTGCTAAATATTAGGAAAATAATAGACAAATAGGCCTGTGGAACAGTATAGAGCAGTGGTCAGTAAACTGCGGCTCACAAGCTACATGCAGCTCTTTGGCCCCTTGAGTGTGGCTCTTCCACAAAATACCACCGCCTGGGCGAGTCTATTGTGAAGAAGTGGCATTAGAAGAAGTTTGAGTTTAAAAAATTTGGCTCTCAAAAGAAATTTCAATCATTGTACTGTTGATAATTGGCTCTGTTGACTAATGAGTTTGCCAACCACTGGTACAGAGTACAAAAATCCATAAACTGCGAGAAATAAATTTCTTATTTATATTGCTTACAAGCTATCCAGTTTATAATAGTATTTGGTTTTAGCCTGAATGGACTAAGATATAAATTGGTACCATGTCAGGTGCTGCTGTAACAAATACCTAAACATGTGGAAGTAGCTTTGGAACTGAGTAATGAATAAAGGCTGGAAGTGTTTTGAGTGCACATTAGAAGAGGCCTACTTTGCTAAGAATAGACCTTTAAGGGCAATTCTGATGAAGAGCTCAGAAGGAAAGTAGGAAAGCTATAGAGAACGCACCAGTCTTCCTAGCGCATACATAAGTCCCATTGAAGAGAATGCTGGTAGCAATAGGGACTACAAAGGCCATTCTGATGAGATTTCAGATAGAGAAGAGAAACATATTATTGAATAAAGACTGGAGAAAAAGCCATCTTCCTTATAAAGTGTCAAAGAAACTGAGTGAATTGCATTTCAGTCCTAGTATTTTGCAGAAGGTAGAACTTGTGAGCAGTAAAATAAATATTTAGCTGAAAAAGTTTCTAAGCAAGTGTTGAAATTATGGCTGGGCCTCTTCTCCCTGCTTATGGTTAAATGTGGGGAGAGAGGAATAACTTAAAAGATGAACTAATTAAGCAAAAAAAGATACAGATATTTAAAATTTGAAAAATGTTCAGTCTATTTATATTGCAAAAAAAAAAAAAGAGAGAAAATGTGTCTGGGAGAGTATGGCTATGCATCCTTTTGGTAAAGAGGAGTGTGTGTGCGCACGCACATGCACCATGGATTTAATCAGCCACTTAAGCAGGAAAACTGCCAGTTTGAACCAAAGCAGGAGGAATGGGAAGGAAGAAGGAAGACTGTTGGACTTCTATGATTTTACAAGACATAAAGCTAGAGAATGTGTGCTGTTCCTTAAGACAAGGGAAGAATAATCCTAAAGGCAGCTCAGGGATGATGAGGGCTACCTTCTTGGTTTCAAAAGGGAAGACCATCCCTTCACTTTCAACCAGCCAAACTCATGGGTCTCAGAGCATTGAGGTCCCACGCTGGCCTGGCAAAGCTCAGGGCAAGATGGCCACAGGGTGGGAGCTCCCTTGCAGTGTGTCTGGGAGATGGGCCCTCTGTGCCACCAGACAGACCTCACACCAAGGGGAAGTGTACTTGAGCTTCAAGATCCCATGCAATTTGCCTTGTAATTTAGACTTATTTGAGACCTGTTACCTTTTTTCTTTCTTTTCTATTTCTCCCTTTTGGAATAGAAGTGTTTCTTCAGTAGTTCCTGTTAGGCAACAAATATTCTGCCCCAAGACATCTGCTATTGCTGGACTGCCCCCAAATCTCTTCCAGCTCGAGGGATGGACTCCATTCTCTTTAAGTTCTATTCTCAAATATCTCACAAGACACTTCTCTGAGTATTCTGTCTAAGTAGAACTCCCTACACTCTCATCATACTTACTCTCTGATCCTGCTGTAGTTTCTTCAAAGGAAAATATTGTTATTCCCCCTCCCAGCCCTTCAATGAAAGCCCCATAGTTTAGGGATTTTGTGTTTTCCACTTACTGTTGTATTCCCAGTGTCTGGGACATGGTAGGTATTTAATGGGTACTTGTTTTCTGTTAGTTTAAGATCAGCAGTATTTATATTCTACAGAGAATTATGTGGTGCACTTTGAGTCTCAAATATTTGCTATCCCTTCCTGTTGAGAGATTATTGCCCCCTTCCCCACAGACTTTGTGCAGAGCTGTGTGATTTTCCCTGTGCAGAAGGTTTAAGAGCCTGCTCATGGTACCCAAGTCTTCTCTATCACTGTCACAATAGCCAGCAATGTTCTAGACAGAAGCTGTTCTGTCTGCCTGAGCCCCAGAGAAATTGCTGTGGAGCAAAGCCAAGGTCGATCATATGGATCTGTATCATGCGTAGTAAATAAACTTCGTTGTATTAAGCCACTGAGATTTGGGGACTGTTCGTTTCCATGGTATAACACAATTTATCCCGACTGATACAGATATCCAGGTAACCGTGGACAAAGAGAGGGCCCGAGGGTAACTAAAACAAATTTGACAAATTACATAAATTTGCCTGAGCTGGCTCTTCCCAAACAACCTAGTGCTTTGCCATCAAAGCAGTCTCTTTGAAAAAAATAAATAAATAAAAGCAACAAAAAAGCATTAGGACATTTATTTTGGCGTAATCAGAAGTCATTATTTAACTTCTTCCTGGAAAAGTATTATAGGAAAAAGTAGCTAAAGTATCTTATGGATTTAAAAACTGTTTCCCAAAATGGCATTTCTTAAAATCGAGTAAGAGACTTACAAATAAAGTGATTCTAAAATTTGCCTAAGACCAACTGATTCAGAATCCTGGGACTGGTATCTTCAAATCTGTATTATTTTTAAAGTTCCCCAAATGTTTATGATCTAACTTGTCTAAAAGGCAATGCTGGATGTAAAGGGCTCTGGACTTAGAACTCTAGGAGACATGTGGGGGATACATAGGTCAGCAAGAGCCTTGGTTCACCCCACTTTAAAACACATCAAAAGTTAGCTTCTATGATTCCTCACTGAGTTACAACACTTCAATTATCAATGGGAATCTTTGTAGAATAACTTTCTAAAGCAGAAAATATTTGCTTTAGTTTCAATTGTCATTGAATGGAAATAATGTCTTACTGTTTACAAACTTCTCAAGGCAGTATCACTTAGGTCTACTCTTGCAGAAATAGATAGGACTAAGGATGCCAATATAAATCCACAACAATTGTTTTCTGTCTAGGCATTGTGAGACTGACTTGGATCCAGCAGGAGAATTTCCTTTATTAATACAATATGAGTTAGTTGCTTATGTTATTTTACAAACTGTAATTCAGATGAAGCAGCATCAGTTACCAAGACTCGAAGAGGAGACCAGAATTCAACTGTTAGGTGCCAGAAACTGCCAGTGTTGGATGTGAAGAAAGAAATCAAACACCATGTGGATATTTCCAAACACAAGCAATATAATGAAGGCTTGCTTCTTACACAAAAAGGCCTTTTAGCCCCACTGTGCCTTGCCCCAGGATTCCCTCCCTCACAGGGATAAGAAATGAAAGAGTGCAGCCTTCTGAAGTTCTATTTGACTTTGATGGCAGTGTTAAAGTTCTCATAAAATTAAAATGTTGAAGAGAAGAAGAGGGGAACAGGAAGACATTAACCAAAGAATTTATATGCATATATGTATAGCCAATGGATACAGACAATAGTGTCGTAAGCTTGGGGGAGGGGGCACGCAGGATGGTGGAGTACCAAAGGAGGGGTGCGGGAGAAGACATATGTAACACTCTGAACAATAAAGATAAATTAAAAAAATTTAAAACATCAAAGGAGAGGGTGTTTTTGCTACCAATAGAGTTAGAGAAAATACACTCATCTGATACATGTTCGGAAAGAAAACCAGAAATCTTATGACAATTTGTAATGTATGTGCTTTTAAGAGCAAGGGACAAGCATACTGAACAATCTCTGTCCAAAATGAGCTGTGCAGTGGAGTGAGGGTCACTAAGCCAGAGCCATAACTGGGAGCAGTGTGGCTTGCTGGATAGCAAGGATCAGTTCTGCATCCTTTGGCAGAAAGCTTCAGCCTCTTCCACATACACATGCAGCATTCGTGGAGACACAGCGATAAACATCTACCATTGCTGACAGATGAAGAGATTGGTCTACCACATCTTGGCTTCTTGGCCTTCAGATTCAGTATGTAAACACAAATGAGATTTTTTTCTTTCCCATGAAGTAAGTAATTACTAGGTAAGTTATTTCACATCCTAGCATTACTATAAAGAAGAATAAATTCCTTTCTGGCACCACCTTAAAGAAGAATTTCAATTGGATTAGATTCCTTCAATCTAGATTAACATAATAATACCTTCTTTTAAAAACTATCCCTCAGCGAAATCCCCTCCCTATCCCAGGCTTTCTTTATTCCCACTTAAAGATAGCTTTATTGCTTGGATTTTATAACCAAACTTTGCCAATATGCGGCCAAGTACAGATTTTAGTAAATTATCTGCCTGATTTGGAATAATTCATAAGTTAAAACACAAATGTTTGAATTATCCAGAAAACCAAGGTGAAAAGTGTGCACACATGCATGCAAAGAGAAACAGAGACACAGAAAGCCTAGACCCCACAGGTCTACAATATCAGCTGATCCTGCTGATCTGCAATTTTTTTTCCTCAAATCAACCTGTGAATTGAATAAAGCTGAGATTTGTCTAGAAAAATCTCCGTTTTTGCTTTTCTCAGATTTTTAATTTAGAGTATTTATAACTAACCCATTTTATATGTGTTCTCTTCCTCATTATTTCAATGGACTTGTTTTAATACTTAACAGACTAGATGTTTATAATCACAGGCTGTAGTCATCAAAAAGTAGTTATAAAATTTGGCTGGGAAAGATGAGAAAATTCTTTCAGGTCTTATGTCTACTTTACTGATTTGAGAAGTGAAATATGCCCCTTCTTTTTTCACACACTCCAGTTTCTAATTCTTACATAATGGCCAACAAGTTTCAACTTCTTTTAAAAGATTATCAATGGAGCAAGGTCTCCTTTGGGTAAAATTGAGAAGAACATATATATTTGAGTTATTTCTTACTTACCTATAAGATCTAAGACAAAAAAAAACACACACTTTAAATTATTTAAAAAGTTTTATAGTTTTGTATCATTTTCATTGATAATATATGTATTTTTGAAATTTGAGAGAAAAGAAATTCCCATTACATTCTTTACCTTGTTTCATAGTATTTATTTCATTTATAATGTTTACAATAGTATTTTCTTGTAATTATTTTTAATTTTTAATTTTCCAGGGACCAAGAAGTTTCATGAATGCAGAAATGTACCTGTAGTATTCACCCCTGTGAAATATATTTTGAAGTTAATGCATAAATTGATTTGAATAAATGAATAGGTTAGAATGACTAGGCTAATCTATACACTGGGAACAGAGTCCTTTTGTGTTCTCACTAAACTCAAATTGTCCCAGCCATCTACAGGACCTTAATCCTTGGTGCATAGATCAAACATCTAATAACGTTTAGAAAGTAATCTGAAAGCTGAATGTGTGTTTTTGGTTGTTTTTTTTTTTTTTTTTTTTTTTTGTGTGTGTGTGTGTGTGTGTGTGTGTTTTTACCAACTTTTCAAATGTTTTAAAAAATAATGCTTTGAAAAGAATAGTAATTGAGTGCAGCCACTGTTACACACATAGGATAAGTTTCTGAGAGAGAAAGTATGTATTGGATCATGCTAAGCTAGAGGGATGCTAGTTTGGTATAGCATCATAGTGGTCCACGCATTAAGAATCCTTGTCAGGAATTTTGTACATTAATATATCTTGGGATTGTTTTAAATTTGGAACTATGTGTCAAGAACTGGCAAGGGTCTAAGATTTCAACTTACACACAAAATAGCTTGCCACAGTTTCAGGGAGGCTGGCAGAAGATACAGGACTCCTGGATCAGAGTCAAAGAACAGTTTATTACATAACATTACTATCCTTCTTACTGAGCTGTATTCCCACAGGCACTACAAGGATAGCCATAGTAAATCTGTACATGCAGTATGCTAGGCACCCAAGCTCAGGGTCTCCAAATCTTTTCTAAGGCACAGTGAGCATGGCTGCACTTTGCTTTAGAGCAGTGGTTCTCAACCTGTGGGTTGCAACCCCTTTGGGGGTTGAATGACCCTTTCACAGGGGTCATCTAAGACTATTGGAAAACACCTATTTCCCATGGTCTTAGGAACCAACACACTGCTCCTCGGTGTAGCAAAATGTAGCAATGTAGTTTACTGTTGTTATATGAAGACTGTTGCCCATGCTACACAATTCAAGACAAAATTTCATTTATTTGTAATTAGAAATAAATATTTCACAATATATAATGACATGTTGTTTTTGTGATTAACCACTGTGCTTTAATTATGTTCAACTTGTAACAATGAAAATACATCCTGCATATCAGATATTTACATTACAGTTCATAACAGTAGCAAAATTACAATTATAAAGTAGCAATGGAAATAATTTTATGGTTGGGGGTCACTACCACATGAGGAACTGTCTTAAAGGGTCGCGGCATTAGGAAGGTTGAGAACCACTGCTCTAGAGGGAGACACTATATATTCCATGGCTGTTCACTATATAAACATCCTTAGAAATATGGCTGAGAAGAAAGAACAGTTTGTATCTCTTTTGCAAGAAGTGCAGAAACATGAGACTCTTGGAGAATTGTTTCCCAGCACCATGTCTCTGGAAGAGTTTTTTCTGGGGCCTTAATTAAGTTTATAGATATACAAAGGTGTATGCAAAGATAACCTCCAGTATTCTACATGGCTCATACTCATGCTAACCTCGGGAGAATGAATTAAGATGAGTGAAGAGCTAGAAAGCCAAGTGTCCAGCTAAGAAGAGAGTGCAGGAAATGAACATGACTTTCACCAACTGGTTTGGGTGAATCTGATTGGAGTTATAGACTGATGCAGAAAAGCACCAAATATGTTATTCTCTCCTATCAGAATATATTGTCATTTGGGATAAGTTAAATCACTTCTCTTTATTCTTAATTGGAGCTTTGGAAAGCCAAAATAACATTTTCAAAATCTACTTTACCTCAGCTTAACCAGCAGCTGTTTTATTTATCCTCAAAGACCAGAGAAGATACAAGAACAAGAGTTCAGCTATGTCAGAGGTTGCCACAATGAATGAAAAAAAGAAAAGAAAAGCCATTTGTCACCTGCCATGCATGGATCCAGTACTGCTGACATGGAGATCCTACGAATCTGGCTTTCTCCTGCTCTTGATGATGTACTCAATCTAAAAGTGAGCAAGATTTTGAAGTTTTGGAGTGTAAGGAGCTCAGTCCAGCAGGGTAATTATGCCTGCCTTTCTTTAAAAAAAAACAACACTGATGCCTGCCTTTGTTCTTTAGAGGGAGAGTCCTTCCCATACCGCAGGCCCTCAGGGCACACAGACAGTAAGTGTAAAGGTTTTTTTTTCAAAGATAATAAAAAGCTCTTGAGGATTTATAAGCTGTTTCATCTGTCAGGAACTATTTATGCTGACTTGGCACTTAGAATGAATTATTCTTATTAAGCAAAAGTTGAGAAAATTGCTTAAGTCTCACCAGAAGGTACCTGCAGTCTATCAGAAGCAAAGACATTCTATAAGCCATAAACTTAAGAGGAAAGAAATTATGCGTCTGTATGGATGTCTGCAGTGAGATAAATGAGTCCAGAGAGAATGTTTCTTAGCTTTGCTCCTCAAGCTGCTGTGCTGGGCAATCTTTCCATTCTCCCCTCCCCCAAATCCCGGAGGGAATTTAGGGATGGCATTAGCAAGGACTGCTTCCCAAGGACACGTTCTCCTTTCATTTCTCCAGTGACATCTCCCTCATACATGGTACATCCATTCTCATAGCGCAAGTGCAAGGACTTTTATAGCGTACAAGGTATTAAGCGGAGTACTCTACATGAATTATCTTATTACTTTCTAGCAACAATCCCATGAGCTACTGTACAAATGGGGAACTGAGAGAGAGAGGGATTAAGGAACCCAGCCAACATTGGATGATTGTGGTGATAGACCTGTGATGTAAACTCAGGCAGCCTGACTCCAGACAGGCTCTTCAAAACATTCCATATAATGACACAGATGCCTCTCCTCCCAGAGGTCACAGGATTGTGAAAGGAAATGAACTGCCCTCCATCTTGTCCTATAGGGCTGAGCCCCCTGCCTAAACCCCCTCCCTTTTCTGGGAGTGGCCACAGGTGTGCCAGCAATGTCCTAGCTTCCCGGACCACCACCCAAATGGACCGATGAAGCTCCAGGAACACAGCGAGGGTCCTAATTAGGTTTAACCACAGAAAGACTCCAATTCAAGTGACCAGTCTCTGTAACCCTCATCACTTTCCTAAGCCCCCTAATTATCCTACCCCATATAACTCATTGTTCCCGCCCGCCCGGCTCCCTCTCTCCCCTCACTGCTGCGCCAGAAAGAGGCGTAAATATATATCAATCAACAAGTGAACCTAAAAATCAAATGAATAAAAAACCTGATGAACAGAACAGACTGGTGAATGTAATAGATTCAGGGGCATGTAAAGGGAGCAGACTGACAATTCTCTGGGAGGCAGGGAGGCAGGGGGCAGGGAAGGAGTTGTAAGGTTCCAGGAAGAGATTGGACAAAGAGCTTACACCTATGGACAAGGTTGGTGAGGGGGAAGGGCCTGAAGTGGGGTGGGAACTGAGTAGAGGGGAGCTATGGGAGGAGGGCGGGGGGAGAAAGGAACATCTGTAATAATCAGAACAATAAAGATTTAAAACAAACAAAAAAGTTGGGAAGAGAGAAAATGTCTAATCAATGGTGTAGATAAAAGATCCATAAGTTGTGTTTGAAACATTACCACAATCAATCAACAATATTCATTGATCATTGTTTTCCAGAGCTTCTCATGTCTACTTAGCTACTCTTGGCTATCTCCCTGATTCCTCTTTTTCTCCTATCAGCTATTTATTAATTCTGTGGCAAATCCTATCACTAAGACCTGATCAGTAAGAATGACACAGCCATGGTCAGGAAAACTTGTCTTCTTTTCAGTTGCTCGGACCCTCACAACCTCAATTCTATATTGTGAAAGGTCACTAATGCTGAGTTTTTCTTCAAGAAATCTAGAGTTCACTGTCAACTCTAGTTACTCCTCAAACTCACCTCTGGTCAAATGATCTTATTTTCAGTGGATCTAAGAAAGAAAATTCACTCCCTTCTATTCATTAGACTTGTACCTCAGGGTCCTATGTGGACTTCAAAATCATAGAAACATTTCAGGCAAATATAACAGGGTCTGGACAATAGAACTGCACCGACAGGCTCCACAGGCATTCAGCAAAATTCTTACAAGTGATTTTTGCCTTTTCTAAAGTAGGATCTTTGCCTCCATCCATTTACCCACCAGTCCCTTCCCTCCATTTCATTACTAGGCTAAATCCTTCCCTGGCTCCAATTGCCCTCCTTAGAAACCATTAGTGACTTTTTAAAAAAAAAACTCCAACAAGTCTAAGCTCTAAGTTCTTTTTTTATTATTATTAAATCTTTATTATTCAGATTATTACATTTGTTTCTCTCTTTTCCCTTCCATATCTCCCCTCCACCCGGCTCCCACCCTTCCCTCTGCCCTTACCTCCCTCCCCTTGACCTCATCCATAGGTGTATGATTTTTGTCCAGTCTCTCCCTGTACACCCCTCACCCTTTTCCCCTGAAAATTATCAGTCCACTCCCTTTCTATGCTCCCGATTCTATTATATTCACCAGTTTATTCTGTTGATCAAATCTTCAATTCCCTTAATTTTCAGATTCACTTGTTGATAGATATGTATTTGTTGTTCATAATTTTTTATCTTTTACATTTTCTTCTTTCTCTTCTAAAAGAGTACCTTTCAGCATTTCATATAATACTGGTTTGGAGTTGATGAACTCCTTTAGCTTTTTCTTATCTGTGAAGCTCTTTATCTGCCCTTCAATTCTGAATGATAGCTTTGCTGGGTAGAGTAGTCTTGGTTGTAGGTTCTTGCTATTCATCACGTTGAATATTTCTTGCCACTCCCATCTGGCCTGCATCAGAATATCTGTTGAGAAATCAGCTGACAGTCGTATGGGTGCTCTCTTGTAGGTAATTAACTGTTTTTCTCTTGCTGCTTTTAATATTCTCTGTCTTTTGCTCTTGGTATTTTAATTATGATGTGTCTTGGTGTAGTCTTCTTTGGATTCCTTTATATGGGGTTCTATGTGCTTCCTGGACTTATAAGTCTATTTCTTTTACCAGATGTGGGAAGTTTTCAGTCATTATTTCTTTAAATAGGTTTTCAGTATCTTGCTCTCTCTCTTCTTCTGGCACCCCTATAATTCTAATGTTTGTACACTTGAAGCTGTCCCAGAGGTTCCTTACATTATCTTCACATTTTTGGATTATTTTCTCTTCTTGCTTTTCCAGTTGAGTGTTTTCTGATTCTTTATATATCAAATTTTTGACTTGATTCTTGTCTTCCTCTAGTCTGCTGTTAGGTCTCTGTACAATATTTTTTAATTCAATCAGTGTATGTTTAAATTTTAGTTGGTTCTTTTCCATCTCTAGTTGGATCCTTTTCATCTTTTGGCTCTCGCTAAATTTATCCATCTTTTCTATGATATTCTTGAAAAACCTTATAAGCGTGGTTTTGAACTCTATATCCAGTCGTTTGTTTTCCTCCATTTCTTTTGTTTGTGATCCTTTCCCTTGACTAGGGATTTTCACTATGCTGGGAGAGCTTCTGTGTTGGATTCTGCCTTATGATACCAGACTTGCAAAACTGCAGAAGCCTCTCTATTGAGCTTGGGATGGGTGGAATCTCAGGGCTTAAGGGACCACCTTGTCTTCCAGTCGGCCCTGCCCTCCACTGCCCCAGAGTCTCACTTGACTGGGTAATCGCTGAAGCAGTCCCTTGAGCGCTTGCGTGCTCTTGCAGTGCCTCTAGACTGCTGCCTTTCTGGCTCCCCTGTGCTCTGGGACCATATGAGTCTGGGTCCCCAGGGTTTCACCAGAAACTGGGGTTTAGTGAAGTTAGAAGAGGCACAGTTGGGAGGGTCTGTCTCCCGTCCACTCGCAAAAGCCAGCGGCACAATCAGCAGCCGGTTCTCTGCCCGCAATGCTGTGTGTGTCACCAGACTTCTGATCTCTTGCAACTCCCCTAAATTTCCATGCACTTCTCCCTTTTTACAGTCCAAACTCCTCCCTTATGAGTTTCGGCTGGACCTGGGGTTTAGTGTCGTAGGATGAGGGGGTTCAATGTCGTTGAGAGTCTCTATTTCCCTCCTGCCAGAGAAAGCCAGCCAAGTTCTCTGCCAGCCAGGTTCTCTGGCACCTGCTCTCTCCATGCGCGCATCTCCTTACCTCAGCTTTTTGCAGTTCCTCTGGGTTTCTGTGAGCCCCTCTCTTTCCTTCTAGTTGTAGAATTTCCACTCAGCCAGCTTTCATGTGGTTCTGGATGATGACCATTTTGTCTTTTAGTTGTAGTTTTGAAATTGTTGTGCGAGGCAGCAGTGTAGGTGTTTACCTATGCCGCCATCTTGGATTCTCCAAGATGCACTTTCTAAGTTCTTCTTGGCTTGTATGACCCGTCCATAAATTCATCTCACCCTCACTATCTGTTGGAGAGCAGATTTTGAGATGGAGATTGGAAACACTGAGCTTACTTTGGGAACTGATGCCTGTGGGTAAAGACAGATGTTAAGCTGTAATACAGGAGGCTGTGATATAGTCACAACAAATGCCTCTGACAATCTCATGGGGAGCCTAGAGCTGGGACAGTCCAGTAGAACCATCTTTTCTTTTTCAATCCTCACTTGAGAAGGACATGCTTAGAGAGAAGAGAGAAGAAGGGGGAGAGAGAGGGAAACATCATTGTGAAAGACAACATCGATTAGTTGCCTTCCACACGAACTCTGACTGGGCACTGGAGATCAAACCCAAAACCCAAGCATATGCCCTGACCAACAACCGTTCAGTGCATAAGACAATGCTTAACCAACTGAGCCACTCTGGCAGGGTTAGAACTGTCTTTCCAATAAGGCAAGAAGCCAAATCTGTACACCTTAGCATCAATCAATCTCTGGATATGGGTTGCCCTGAAAAGAAAATGAGACCTTGGCCCAGATGGCTCTCTTCAGCTGAGGTATATTAAGATTATATACTTCTTAAGGGCAAAAACCATGTTTATAGATATAAAATTGATTTTTAGGGGGAGAGTACAGAGATAGAAACATTAATGACATGCCCCCCATTGGGAATCAAGTCCACAATCCAGGCATGTATGTACCTTGAGTGGTAATCAAAATGGTAACCTTTTGGTTTCTGGGTCAAAATTCAATCATTGAACCACACCAGCAGGACAAAGACCGTGTTTTATTTCTTGTGCATTTACATACACAATGTATGAAGAGTGCTATAAAAATGTACACGATCCTCACACACACACACACACACACACACACACACACACACACACACACACACGTATTTAGTACTATTTTAGGTAGTGGGGTTTCAATGGTTAAATAAGATAGATAAAATCCCTCTTTTTATAAAGATTACATTCTGCTTATTAAGAACTAGAAGTTAGCCCTTACCGGTTTGGCTCAGTGGATAGACCTTCGGTTTGTGGACTCAGGGGTCCCAGGTTCAGTTCTGGACAAGGGAATGTACCTTGGTTGTGGGCATATCCCCGGTAGGGGGTTTGCAGGAGGCAGCTGATTGATGTTTCTCTCTCATCAATGTTTCTAACTCTCTATCCCTCTCCCTCCCTCTCTGTAAAAAAAAAAAAAAATCAATAAAATATATTTTTTAAAAACCTAGTAGTTAGTCAGCTACTTATTTTATCTCAACATTTTATTAGCCATTATCTAGAATTCATAATAGTTATAAAGAAACCCTAATAGTCAAACCTTACATCTTCCTTACACATTGAAGCTATGCTGTGGTAATAAATAAACCTTGAAATCTCAGTGACATAACACAACAATTTATTTGTCACTCTCATCATACCCTGGTGTGGGTTGGGTGGCTCTCCTCCATTTGGAGCTGTACCATCTGGAACACATGGCCGCCAAGTTCCCTTCATCAGGGAAAGGGAGATCTCAAAAGCACACTGGCTCTTAACTGCCTCAATCCTCCTGCTCCAATTCATTGGCTATAATTAGGCACATGGTCTTAATCCGACTGCAGATTCTGAGAAATGTAACAGAACAAATAAAGAAGCATTGAGCACTAATTGTCTCTGCCACAATAGCCAATGTCTATTGATTATGTCCATGTGACAATATCAGTCTAAGTGTTTAAAGGTTCTGTACCTAATCCCACCAGGGTAAAGTGAGGGTTCTACACAAACAACATTTCTCAGACACCAGCTGAACGTCCTACAACTGAACTCAATTTGGACATTGTACCTAAAGACAGTGTCATCTCCCACAGGTTAAGGGCCAGTCCTACAAGACTGCCCCTCACCACCACCCCTCTTCCCCAGATAACAATCCAAAGTCCAGGTTATCACCTGTGCTTCTGATTGACCAGTTATATATTGGAGATTCCAACAACCCTCTCTTTAGGTTAGATTAATTTGCTACAGTGTCTCAAAGAACTCAAAGAAACATTTTATTTACCTGATAAATGGCTTATTTTAAAAAGGATGTAACTCAGGAACAGCCAGATGGAAGTGCTGCATAGGGTAGGGTATGGGAAAACTCTTACGCTCCTGGTTTCAGGGATGCCATTCTCCCAGCTTCACCTGTTTGCCAACTTGGAAGTGCCAATACCATCCTTTTGGGTTTTTATAGTGGCTTCATTTTATAGGCATGAATCATTAAATCATTGGCCATTGGCAACAGATTTGACTTACTCCCCTCCCTAGAGGTCAGGAAGTAGGACTAAATGGTTCAGCCTTCTAGACACATGCTTGGCTCTCTTTGCAACCAAACCCCAGCCCACATTCTTAGGTTTAGTAAAAAAGTACCTCATTAACATAACAAAAGACACCTTTGTTGGCTCTCTTTAGTTAAGAAATTACAAGTTTTTTTAGCAGTCTTGTGCTGGAAATATGGACTAAAACCAAATATATATATATTTCTTATTATAAATCACAATATCACAGTGCTTAACATTGATTACTGACATCCCTATGAGGCAAATCCCAATATTAACTCCATTTTACAGATAAAGAAACTGAGGCACAGAAAGGGTGAGTAATTTACTTGAAATCTTGTGGCTAGTAATTAGTAGAGGTGAGATTTGGATTCAAACTGCAAGATCCAAAGTCTATGTTATTTCCACCAAGTATACTGTAACAATTAAATAAAGACCCTAAAAGAAAGGTTTGTCTTCTTTTAAGAAACACCCATTAGAATAATGTCTTCTTTTCCAGGTGGGACCTAAAAATACTAATTCAACCTAGTGTAGAAGTATCCCTTTTCCAAACCCTTCTTGTAACTTGCATTTCTTTCCAGGTTCTGCATGAAAACACTCGGGGTTTAAAGTTTTTGCTTTTTATAACCGTCATTAGTAGTTCAAGCATTGCAATGAGCTCCCTTTGAACAAATAAGCCATACCAAACAGTCTGCCAAGAGCCTGACTATTAAGCTGAAAACTATTGATGATTAAAATTTTATTGTCCCTCCCCAGGTAAAAAAATTCTATGGTAACATGCACAGAGGCTATTAAAACATACATGTTCTTTATGAATAGGAGTCCTCAGTGACTCGAGAAAGCAAAGTCCTTCTCAAGGGCTCAGATTTTATGTAGAAGCTTTCATTCCTTCTAGTGTTCCCTGACTGCTCCTATTCTTGTTTCCATGACAACAAGGAGACCGTAGATAATTGAAATTAGGTTTGTCTTCATGATGCTTTAGGAAATTGGGTAACTTTAAATGCCTGCACATGAAGGGAAGAGAAGGGCCTCTATTGCCACCTGCTGGGCTCCCCCATTTTTCTCAGCCTCTCCAGTTCACCATCTCTGGTTGCACATCGATTGGCTTTTGGCTTCTTTGGCAAACTATACACCCTCTGACATTTGTCAATCTTTCTGTTTCAGTTTAAATGGAACATTGTTGTGAAAGAGAAATAAAAACTTAGCCCTCAGCATCAACTACTCTTTAAACTCATGCTAATTCGTAAACAAGGATTGTAAGTAACCACTTCTCCACGGCTCTCAATTGCTTCCAAGTGTTTTTCATTAAATCTAAATGAAAACACTTCTCAGGATGCAACTTGAAGGGAATATTATTAATCACATGCCTTGATTAGCCTTGGACAGTATAATAAGTGAATTGGCTGAATAGAAATGATTTTCTTCTTTCTGCATGCCCTCATTTTACAAGATGGGCATTGCTGAAGGCTTGGGTTTCCTGAAAAGTAGAGGGAACTATGAAAGGTCCTTTCCCAACAGGATATTGATTTGCAATGGTGGTTGGCATTTAATTCCATATAGCTTTGCCTTTTAATTATCGGATTACATAGGAACTATTGATGTGGACATCTTCAGGGTCTTAGGAAAACTTTGCAAATATTTTCTAGAGCACTTATGATAATAAACAATTCAATTTAACAACATAGATTTAAGAAATGAAGTTGGGCTCCTAGTAGTTCAAATATTTGTGTGAAGTTTTTACTGTCCTCAAACTCTTCATTCATATGCTCTTCAGAGTTATCTGAAAACACATCTCCGGGGAAAGGGAGATGCCAACAGTTGCACAAATAAGTAGGAGACACGCAAACAGACTGTTATTGGCAAAACAAATTAGCATGGATGGGTGAATAGAATTTGGGATTAAAGATTTATGATTTTAAACAAAAATGCATACTGTGTTCCTGAATGGAACCCATATTGTAAAAATGTTGATTTTTCTAAAAGAGTTTATCAGTTTAATTCAATGCAAATCAATATCTTAACAGAATTATGTTATTTGACATACTTCATTCTAGAATTCATCTAGAAGACATAAGAAAACAAAAAAAAAGTTAGAAAAAGAAGTAGGCCTTTGCTGTACAATATCAAAATATACTCTGGCCGAAACCGGTGTGGCTCAGTGGATAGAGCGTCGGTGTGCGGACTGAAGGGTCCCAGGTTCTATTCCAGTCAAGGGCATGTACTTTGGTTGCTGGCACATCCCCAGTAGGGGGCGTGCAGGAGGCAGCTGATCAATGTTTCTCTCCCATCAATGTTTCTAACTCTCTATCCCTTCCCCTTCCTCTCTGTGAAAAATCAATAAAATATATTTAAAAATATATATATATATATACACTCTGAAGATATAGCATGTAAACAGTGTGAAACTGTTGCAAAGATAGGAAAATAGATAAATAGAATGGCATGGAACATTAAAAATGGTGCCATTTTTTATTAGGATAAACTAATTAACAGTACTGGAGAACTTCATTGAACAAAAATGTTAGATCTCTACCATGCACCAGATAATAAAATCTCAGATGAATTAAAGCCTACATATAAAAAAAAAATTATTAGAGGGAATTTAAGAGACAGACTTATAGTCTCGGTGAGGAAGAAAGCTCTTTCAGCTATACTCAGAAAGCACAAAGAAAAAGTCTAAAATATTTTACCACATTCAGATGTATGGCTCCTGATAGGTCATTGCTCTTTCAGATATAGCATTGCCTATAGTGGGACTTAAGGGAGACCCCTGAAGGTCCCTTTAATCCCGCACCACACTTTATCATGCAGTGTAGAAAGGGAAGGACGGAGCACCAAGTACCCCTAAACCTAAGTGAGGCCCCACATTTTGACCAGAGCCACCTTTCCTGACGCACAGACCCGTAAGTGCCCCTAGAGCATTGCCTCTCTCCAGCCCCCTCCCCTTAAATTAGAATGGTGAGCCAGCATTCCTTAAAAGACCATCAGTACTAATCTCCTTGGGATTTAAAAAAATATATATTTTATTGATTTTTTTAGAGAGAGAGGAAGGGAGAGGGATAGAAAGTTAGAAACATCGATGAGAGAGAGACATGGATCAGCTGCCTCCTGCACGCCCCCTACTGGAGATATGCCCACAACCAAGGTACATTGCCCTTGACCAGAATCGAACCCGGGACCTTTCAGTCCGCAGGCGGACGCTTTATCCACTGAGCCAAACTGGTTTTGGCATCCTTGGGAATTATTATATCCCTGTTTAAACCCCACCAGAAGTTCAAGCTTCCCAGAGCCTCATGGAGACTCTTACCACACATTCATCTATAATTTCCTAGTCTGACTTTACTCACATTCCATATGTCCCTGCCCCCAGCTACAGAATTTACAGCACCGAATGTAAAATAAAAATGTGGGGCCCCTTGTTAAAAAATTAATAAGATGCATAGCTGGCATGGCTCAGTGGTTGAGCATCGACCTATGAACCAGAAGGTCAAGGTTCAATTTCCAAACAGGGCACATGCCAGGGTTGTAGGCTCAGTACCCAATAGGGGGCATGCAGGAGGGAAGCAGCTCATGAACGATTCTCATCATTGATGTTTCTCTCCCTCTCTCTCTCTCTCTCTCTCTCTCTCTCTCTCTCTCTCCCCCGCTCTCTGAAATCAATAAAAATATATTTTAGAAATTAGTAAGAATTTCTTAATGGTTGCAGTATCCAAGCATGGGGCCCTTCTAAGTGAAGGGCTGCAACACAAGTTGTATCCTCATAAGGTTGCTCAGTTCCCTACTCTACCTTTTTTATTGCCTTATAGTTTGTTGTTAGCAGAATACCCTGTATCTTCCATTTCTCCTCTAAATGGTCAAAAGAATTCTTCTTACTCAAAATAAATCTTATCTGTCGCCAAGGACATTATCAGATTTCCTTATCCCGCATCTCACAGGGCCTGGGGATGGGGCCTATTTCCCATTGCTTTCCCTCTTTAGAATTTCTGTGTCTTTTTTCAAAAATCCAGTTTCTTTAAAGCTCAAGTCATCTATTTATACTACCCAGTATCTCTTTTATTGCGGTCATCTCTGAACCTCTCCCTTGTTCACCCTATAAGTGCTCAGGAAATAATTGTTGAGAAAGTTAATAAATGATCTCTATAGTCATTTTGAAAAAATAAAAATAAAAAACTGGGTAGCAATCAAATGTAACTTGACAACTGCATAGTAAAGCAGTCATACATGTGTTGTTGTTTTTAATCCTCACCCAAGGATATGTTGAGAGAGAGGGAGAGAGAGGGAGAGGGGGAGAGAGAAAGAGAGAGAGAGAGAGAGAGAGAGAGAGAGAGAGAGAGAGAGAGAGAGAGAGAGAGCCCTCGAGTGCCAGTACTGAGAATCAACCTTCCAACCAATTGAGCCACTCCAGGGCAGAGCAGCGATACTTCAAGCAAAGCATCTGTTTTGCCCGAATCACTCACAATATCTAGATATTTGCATTGTACTTCTTTATAACTTTCATCAAAAAAACTGGCCAAAGCATGGCCTGTTATGAAGCTAAGTTGATATCTGTACCCTAAATATTTATGATTGTTCCTTTAAAAAGCTGAGGAGGGGCAGATGAAGTCACTTGATAAGACTTCAGGAGTATATTCATGTCCCTTTTATAGTTTGTTACCAAAGTAAACAAAAAGGACAAACTAGTCTCTGGCCTGGTGATGCCTGTGCCTGCCCTGTGAGAATTTCTAGCCTCATTGCTTCCGAATACTGCCCTCTTCTGGCTAAAGCGTGCTTATTGCTAGAGCTGTGTGAAATGAGCCTGCCTGAACAGAGAAAAGAAATTGGGGACAGAGACAAAGATTGTGAGAAAGTGAAAATTAGGAAAAGGCAAGTGTGGGAAGAAAATGGCAAAAGCAGATTTATAACCCTCCTCACCTTTAGGTTCACTCAGCACATTTTTCCTGCGGAGGTTCTCTTAGGCAGTGCCCTCCCGAACAAAAAACAGACAAGTCACCGACTTGTTCCCTTTGCTTTGGCACAGCTCAGGGCTTGGAAGGATGAAGCCACGACTATTCTGATCTCTTCACTGTCCCCGCCCCTCACCTTCCTAGCACACAAATCCTGCACATACCCTTCCTTCTTCCCCAGCCGGTCCTCTGACTTGCTGTCCATGTCGCTCTCCCAGAAACTTCACACAATGTGTCCACTTTTGAACACCGATGCGAGCCTTGCCTGATTGCCCAGCTGTACACAGGTTTTTCCCACTAGCTCTCAGTGCCAAAAGATATATGGAATTGCTTTACAACCTTCTGGGTCTGGGTCTTAACCTCTCTGGAAAACAGCACATTGATAATAGGAGTTGGGCAGGAAGCATGTCACATAGAGAAAGAGAGAGAGAGAGAAAAAAAAAAGAGGCAAATTTAGGCAGAGCAAATAACTGCAATGTGAACTTTGATAACTTTTTAAATAAGCGATCCAACAGGCTAAAGTCTCTGTATTCATCTCCCCTACCTCAGCCGGTGCCACATGTCGATGTAGAGAACGTAGAATTTTCCACTATGTTTCACTTTACAGCACATCTAGGAAATGCTGATGTTGGTACCGCACACTAGCATTAGCCAGCGGGGCTGCTTACAGCCAGAGGCCACCTCCACAGGCCCTGGCAGACGCAACTGGAGGGCCGAGGGGATTAATGTGTTAGCACATCAATACCGGGCATACTGGTTAGGAAACTGTTGTCTAGAAAATGTGCCAGATTCAGGCCAAGTAACATGCTTTATCAAAGTATCAGGAAATCCTGTGGACAAACCCCAGGGAGTAATAGAGAAAAACAAGCCAATTAGAGTGGAAACAAAACATACCATTGGCAATCCTTGGGGTAGAAGACAATTCCTGTGGCCTTGCGCCTGGGGTGTCTGTCCTTTAGTGCCCCGTCTGCCTCTACCAGTTCATTCTGTCAGGGCCAGCTCCAATCTCCCTCTGCCAAGAAGGTCTTCCTAACAATGTCAGTCCTCTCCTCTGCACGGGCTGCAGAGTTAGGGGCTCTCCAGCACCCTGTCACAGTGACATACAGTCTCAGGTTGGCCACTGATGTTTGATTGGAGCATGCTTAACCATATACCCAGGTTCTCTGGCCTTCTGGGGCTGCAGGCCTCTTTGCCAGCCAAATAATCAATATCTAGGCCCCCTTAGATCCTGTCAGAAACCCCAGTCCTCTACTGAGATGATTCTGAGGGTGAACGGAGAGTACACATCTGCCTTGGCTGTTGCTGGCCATCTGTTGCTCCCAACTGCTGCTTGGTGTGGTCCATGCAGTTCCAAGTGCTTTTTTTGTTTTTTCCATGTGTGGACTCCTCTCAAACTTCACAACTCCTTCCCACACCCTGGCACAGCTAATGAGTGAAGGCTTGATGATAACACACAGAATTAGAATGCAGGAAAAGAACATGCAAAACTTGGTATCAGCCCCACTGCTATAAAAGGGGACTATTCACATTATTTTGCAAAATTCTCTCTCTCTCTTTGTTGCAACTAAACCCTCAGGAGACTAAACCCAGCACTACACATTGCATGTTTAAAATGCCTTTTAGAGTGTTTCCTTCAAACAGTTAACAAAAAAGTCTCTCCTTCAAAAATTGATACTATTTCTGACATATGAAAATGGCTGTAATTTTTTAATTTCACTTTTTATTGGTTTTAACTTATCTATCTTGTCTGCCTTGATGGTAAAAACAGTGTCCCGTCCTCCTGGGTTTGTGTCCACATATTGCCAATTTCCTTCAAGAGGGAAAGTGGCCCTCTAACAAAAAGCCAGGCCTAGGTGAGGGTAACTTTGAGATGCATGGCAAGGCTACTACTTGTTCCTCCAAATCCCACTCACCTCTGTCTGCCTCCACTGCTGCAGTGAGAACATAATGTCCAGCCCCCTGTGCACTTAGGAACGCCACGTGGCTGAGATTTAGCCAACGAGTATGTGTAGAATGGTGAGCATTTCTTCCAGGTCTGGCCCATACAAACTTGCAAAATGTGTAACTCCATGCAATTTCCTCTTTGTGGCTGGGCTGCAAGGAAGGGAGCTCCCAGGGCAACTTTTGAGTGTCACATGTTGAAAATGGCAGAGAAGCAGCTTAGGGCCCTGCATGACTTCACGGAGTTATATATCATTAAACTGTTTACTTGCTCCGGGCTCTTTTTCAAGCAAGAAATAAGTGTCCCAGTTATTTAAGCCAGTATACTGTTTGGGTCTGTTTGGTATAGCAGCTGGCCCACCTTAATACAAGCTGCAAATAGATATGTTGTTAGAGATGCCCTGGCTCATATATGGAGTTAGCAGAGGTCTGTGTGGTGATAAAGGAAACCAATGGTCCAGAAGAGGCCCACTCTCCATGCCTTCTAGACTTCCATTTCACCACGTGGGTTTCATTATTTGGATAAAGACATACTACTTCTAAGAAACTTCTTTTAAAACAACTGTATCATCTAAAAAGATTAAACCACTGTCATCCATAAATCCCCTTAACATAGATGACTTTCTTACATTTATCTCTCATGAAATCCCTAATGAAGAGCAGAAAAAGAGACCCAGGCAGTGAAATGTTGAAGGACAGGTTGGGAGAGATGGAGAAATATCTGGAGGATGGAAATAATCTGTTTCCAAAAGAAACAGAAGTCTGGGCGGTAGTCAGTGGAAGGTGGGGCCCTGGACAAACTTTGGCGAGTGAAGGGGAGGGGCATAAGTTTCAAAGAGGGGAGACAAAGACATTGAAAGCAAACTTTTCTTGATAATTTGATGAATTCTGGTCCTCAGATCAGGTGCTTTGGCCTACCCTTTCTCTACACTTTAAACAAGTCATTTTGATGGTCCAGCGTACTTTATAAATGTGCACATGGTCCCTCGGAAAAGCCCTGGTGAAAATCATGACGGTGGGATTTGCTTATACCATATCTGCACTTTCAGAATTTGGGTATTTTGACTATTTTCAGTCAATACCTTATTGAGAGATGCCTCTAATCACCTACTATTTTAGCTTATGCCCCTATTTTCCTTCCATAGCTCATGAAAAAGACAAATGGGCAGGGCAAGGGCATGGGGTCACTGGCACCAAGTCAACCATCAAATAATTCAACTGCATTTGTCCATTCATTCTTTATAAAACAAGTATATACATATTACAGAATCCATTTTATGGTTAAAAATATTAACAGAACATAAAAATTACAATAATCAAACATAACATTAAATATCTGCATCCATAGTTGTACATGTTGGGTGATAGTTATGTATTCAGGGTTATCAAATCTTGGGCCCACTGCCCCTATTGCATGTTGGCTATGGTGCCCCCTCACTAATGGCAGCAGTGGAGGTGGCCAGTGTCCCTCAGGGAGTTGAGGGCTCTACTTCCCTGATCAATAGAAAATGTTATTGGTCCTACCCTATGCCATATAGATGCTTCTTTTTTAGTTGTCTGTTGCTGCCATAACAAGTTACTACAAACTTAGTAACTTAAACATCAAACATTTATTTAGTTACAGTTCTGAAGGTCAGAAGTTCAACCCTGGATTCAACATATAAAAACAAGTTGTTGGCAGGGCTGCATTTCTTCCCGAAGGCTCTGGGAGGAGAATCTGTTTCCTTACTCATTGGGGCTGTTGGCAGAAACCAGTTCCTTGTGGTTATAGGACTGAGGTTCCATTGTCCTTTCTGGTAATCTGCTGAGGCTTCCCTTAACTCCTGGAGGCTTCTCTCAGGTCCTTGTGCTTAGTTCCCTACATTTCAGGACCAACAACAGGGTTTTGAATCCTATATATGTTGCCATCTCTCTCACCACTGTTTTTCCTTCTATTCTTCTTTTTCTTTCTTATTCTTCCTGTAAGGACTCATTATATTACATTGGGCCCATCCAGGTAATCCCAGATTCTCTTCCCATTATAAGGCCCATTACCTTAACTATCTCTGCAAAGTTTCTTTACCATGCAAGGCAACACAGTCACAAGTTACGGAGACTAGGGCATCAACATCCTAGTTGCCTAACACACTCTCAACTACCAATCATCTGAGAAAGCTTGGCCTTTAGGACGATCAGTGTGAATCAATGAGAAGACCCAGCCCCCATGATGCCTAGGTCAGGCTTCTTTACCACAATTGCAGCTGGTGTAAATGCAGGCTGGCTTAATGTCTTGTTTCTAGCAGCAGAACTAAACGGCATGAGGAGGACATTCAGCACCTGTCCCTGGCACCCCCATCTTCCTCTGTATAAGAGTAGTATTTGAAATGTAAACAATTCAAATCCAATCCTAGGGAAATGTCAAAAATTAAGTTTTCCTGGGTGTAGAGAACCTAAGACTTTTTCTTCTGAGTATATCTACTTAAACATTTTTAGAACAAAATATTAAAAGAGTTAAGCATAGTCCTGGATAGTTTGGTTCAGTGGATAGAGCGTTAACTTGTGGACTGAAAGGTCCTGGGTTCGATTCTGGTCAAGAGCACATGTCTGGGTTGTGGACTAGATCCTCAGTGTGCAGAAGGCAGCCAATCAATCATTCTCTCTCATCACTGGTTTTTCTACCTCTCACTCTCTCTTCCTCTCTGAAATTAAAAAATATATATTTATAAAAAAGAGCCAAGCATAAAGATGTACCATCCTGTGATGACTTAATGCTTTTCCTGGTGTACATTCTTCCTACAGCACCCAATTTGGCCCCCACTAGAAACTGCTTTTCATTTGTGCTGTTTCTTCCAAGTGCAGGAAAATCTTATTTTTTCTTTCTCTTCATTTCTGGTCATAGTGCACATAGTGTGGGCAGGGCAGAAACAGGCACAGGCACAGCAGTTCCTGTGGGCCAGAAAGTGAGTCAGTAGGAAAGTAGTCAATGGTAAAAGAAGATGGACCATCGCCAGAAGAGGAATGGACCCCTCACAGCATTGGGAAAGGAAAGGGCCAACTTCCTGCCCTTTAATCTGATACCGGATTTAAGCCATATGAGTTGTTGGTTTAGACAAGGGTGCAAAGAAAAAAAATGCCACTAATGTCAGAAGCAAACAAGCACAGAAAGACCAAGGGGGTACAGGACTTGGCATATCTGCCCTGGGTTTTGTCCCTGCTCACAAAAGGGCCTGCTTGACAGTAGCAGCAGCTTTTTCCATGAAGGACACAGGCCAGTATTCCCCAGACTGAGGCAGTGTGGTCTGGGAGCCATTCTTGGAAACACTGGGACCCCATTTGGAAACACTTCCAAGGCTTCTTGATAAGACTGCCGAGAAACCTCCCATAGGGAGTGCTAACGCATTTCTCTGCTGCTCACAACAGATTCATTCTTTTCGCTCCCATTCCCAGGACATGCTTGTTCTGTCCCCAGTGGTCCCTTCTGATAGGACAGGTCCTCATCTTTGATGTGAAGTCAATGTGCAAAATGAGCATCAGAAAGTCCTGAAATTCTTCCCATAACCTCAGCTAGAGGGGAATTCAAGATAGTACAGCACCCGTTAACAGAGCAGCCAGGGAAAGATGTGTTTGGTGCCTGGAATAACATTATGTCCCAGATCAGTAACTGTCTGGGTGAGGGTAAGAACTGCAATGCCTTCATCTAGTACCTGCTCTTTAACCTTTAGGAGAGTATCTATGGGAACCACCAAAAGGTTCAAAGTCATGGCTCCTGGAGTGCCAAACATTGTTAACAAAATTATTGCCTTTGAGAGTACACAGCTCTGCACAGGTGTGAGCTGACTGCAGGGAGGGCAGTTGGCAGAGAGCAGATGAGCTCTGTCCTATTAGCGGGACTTTGATAACTCGCCTTGATAATGACAGGAACTCTTAGATTGATGTCCTTACAACTGAATTTGCTCTAGATTTACTGATCTTGTATTACTATTATTTTTGGCTTCCAGGAAAGGCAGTATGTGTGCAAACAACAGCCCCTCTGGTGCTGGAGCCCCACAAGCAGAGACTCCGATGGGGAACTGTGGTGCTGTCCACTAGCACATCTAGGCCAAACTGGGAAACACCATTGACTGTGTCTCCCTCAGGGGGCAGTGGCCACCACAGCCCCTGGATTTACAACAATCCAGGACAGGAACTCCCTGTAATTCTTATGCTAAAGACATCATCAAGCTCACTGGGCTGCCCATAAGCTCCCTGTGGCTGGAACCTCCCTGAGACACCAGCTTCCTTCCTCCTGTCATCACACTGCTTGCACAGTACACACCTAAGGCCATCCCACCCTGAACGGATGCTCAGCAGGGTCGGCCTGGGTAGGACTTAGAAGGGAGCTTGCTGTAGATTTAATTCCGTGGAACATTTGCTGGCGGGTGGGGTGGCCCTCATGCTGGCTCACGGGTTCCTTGGACGTCACAGTTCCTACAAAAGCTCATCTTTTCCCACCACTTCAAGAACTCACAGGCTTGATCATTCCTCCAGATGAAGCCGTTTCGTTTTATTTACTTTCTGTCATGCTGTGAAAGCACAGTGCTCCAGAGTCTCTTATAAAACCTTGAGTGGCAACTCATTTCCAAGTGGAGGCCAGAAGTTTTCCTTTCTTTCCCTGCTCCTTGACTGTGAAAGTTAGCAGAATGCAGAAATGTCTTTTGAAACACCACACTGTTCAAATGTTTATCTTTACCTCAGTTTAGGATAAATTCAGACCGGCAGGCATACTGTAGGTATGCTAACATTCCCATTTTCCTGAGTTACTAAACATTGTACAAAACTTTTCACCTTTATCAGCTCATTTGTGTGAGTCTAGTTAGTATAATTAATGATAGTATCTAGCCTTTAAGTAGAAATGGATGAGCTTATGGGTTTGGAATTCCAACAATTCTGAGTTTGCTTTCCTGCTCCATCCCTAAACTGAAGCTCAGTGTGACCTGGGAAGACTGTTTAGTCTAAGTATCAGTTTCCTCATGTGTAAACTAAGGATAAGATACCTACGTGTAGGGCTGATGCGAGATATTTGTAATCCGATGCATAGGAAGCACTGACCCACAGTACAAGGACTATGTATTAAATGTTGTCACTTTTGTTAGCAAGACTAAGCCATCCACTGCGAATAGTTAAATGCTATGTCTTTCACAGATGATAATGTTATTGGAGGGTGTCTGAAGATTTTTTTTTTTTAATTTATCTCTTGCTTCTTTTGGAACAGGCAAAAACGAAAATAAAACAACAACAACAAAACCCATGAATGATTAGCATCATCTCTTCATCTAACCTTTTATAATGCAGAGATATATGACCAAAACAGCAAGTCGAACATGCTTGTATGGTTGGGGGCTAACTGTGCTATGTACGGTCATTAATGCAAGCCTGCAGGAACCCAGCAAATGCAGAATGGCCCTGAAATTCAGCCACAAAATGAACAAAGGTCTCAAGCAAAGCTGCTGGGAGTCCAGACGAAGCAGTGCTGCCTGGGGGAGCAGAATTTCCTGGGCAGAGCAGCGCCCTGGCCCTGGCCTCCTCCCCGGAGAGCCCTGCCTCTGTGAATACACATTCAAAGACTCTAAAACACAGAGCAGTCTCACAACCCACTTACTGTGCAAGGACTTGCTTGGGTGGGGAGGCACAGCACTTCCTGGCAGGCATTTAGGCCTCAACAATAAAACACCTCTAAGCCCCTATGAGAGCATGAGAACTCTCGCTGGACTTCTCCTATAGAAGGAAGGGGGCCTCCACCCATTTGATGAATCGCACTTGAGCAATCTCCTGACATCTGAGGCTGGCACTGGTTCTGAAATTTCCCTGTTGCATTTCTCACTTTTAGTAAGAGAATATGCGTTAGATACGGTTCCAGTATTAGAAGTGCTCAGCCCTTTTTTGAATGTCTCTCCTGTTGAATGATCTCCTAGAGAAAAGAAGATTCCAAATCAACAGCTCAATTAAAAACACTTCCCTGGATCCAAGGGAGCGGGGAGTGGCGTGTTATTTCAGTTAGCACAGGATTGGGAAGGAGTCCAGTTTTTCTTGGGACTAAGGAGTTGCCTGAAATCGCCACCCAAAGTCTCTGTTCACTGAATAATAGTCCTGATTGCAAGGTTCAAACTCTCATTCAGGGAAATAGTGTGGGGAAAAGATGGCAACAGTTGGCTCTGAAATTTCCCCGAGACAAAAGTGCCAGGTCTGAGGAAGGGCAGCCCATTTGTGATTGTGCCTGACTCAAGTGTGACATGCACAAGCATTTGCCCACCACACAGTGATTACATGTGTGCCACCAAAGCAGTGGGCTTCCTGTGCTAGGACTTTGATTCATTCTTTTTTCCATTGTTCCTCTCCTCACCAACTTCTCCTCCTTCTCACCACACCCGGATCTCTTTCAAAAGGATTCATTCCTGTAACACTTCCACAGAGAGAAAGGGCTTTACTTGGTGACTTTTGGTTTACAGGATCGTTGGTGAACAATCAGTCTGTCTGGCAGGAAGGTACGCCCACAAATATTGCAGGGAACCAACTGGCTCTGGGCACTTTTCCAAGCAGCTTCATTTAAGGAATCGAGATCATAGAAACCTTTGGCTGGGAAGTTAAAGAAAAAAAAAAAAAAGAAAAGAAAGGAAAAGAAAATGGTAAAATGGATCTGTTTTCATTGTGGAGAACCATATTCTACTTTTTATGGAAAATATTTTCAGGAAATACCTGTTGACTGAGGCTTTTAAACAAGTTATATTACTTTGGCCAAAAAAAAGTTCTGTTCACTCAAGGGTTGAGGAAAGTTTGCTATGAACCAGAGGCTTTTTGCTCCCTGGATTTTAAAAAGGGAAAGACATTGTTTTATGTGTTACAATAAGCATTCTGTACTAATTATTAACATCTTTGTTTACACATTATTATGTTGCGAATATAACTTTTGGACTTTTTTCAGTTGACTCTAAATATAAACTTACAAAGGAAAGAGAACATGTATTTGTATTTTGCTCTTCTGTAATCCTTCAGTGGAATGTTTTTAGAGGCCAACACTGACAGTCATGAGTGAATTTAAGATAAATTATATCATAAAAATTTATCATCTCTTTAAGGCCATAAACTCAGAGATTCTTTAAGTAATTAAAGTGAAGAATGCAAACAGAATAGTTAATCTGATGAAAAGAAGTGCCCTTAGGAAAACAAAGAAGACAGCTGAAAGATATACAATCTTCATTGGCAGAGCATAGGAAAAAGGCATATGGCTTTATTTTAGAGAAACAGTGTGGGATTTAGCTTTAATGAACCTTATTTAAATAGAACTACTTTAGTACATTAAATTGATTATGTCTTAGAATCTCCCAAAATAGGCCTCCAAAGTGTAGCCAGGCCCTCAAAAATATATAACATAGTTTTCCTCATTTTCATAGCATATATTTCCTCATTAAAGCCCCGGCAATTCTCGGGTGATTTCTGTCTCCATAGCAAACTTCAGATTCCTTAACATGCCTACTTCAATTATTGGTTTCTTTTTTTCATGGAAAATTAATTAAAATCCAGCAAATCTAGTATTTCTCCTTTGGATAAACAAGTGTCGATTTCTACATAGGATATGAAAATGTTTTCCAGTGCTTTGAAAACAGTTACAAAAATAATGGCAGTGACTTTCTTCTTACAAGGTTTAAAATGGACTAAAAATTCTAGAGTATTAGTTGTCAGAAGATTCATCACATCTCTCATGGTGTTTGCATCGGGCTCTGAGTTTGGATCTGTAGGAAGGGTTATTTGAACTGTATGGCTACAGTAACTCCATGGGGTGGAAGTGGTCATGGGAATTCTCTTGGCATAGAAAGGAAAGACCCCTTCAGAAATAAAAATAACCCAAGGTCAACAGGGAAATCACAGAGGGTTTGGTTGAAAGATCTAATTTTTCCAATAATAATAGATGAATAAACCCATTTAGGGCTTTCAAAATGGTCATTTCTTGCACTTCTTTTAGACTTGTGATAATTATGTTCAAAGCAGAGAAAGTGATAAAGATCAGGAGTTAACACATGAGAATTGCTGGAAGAGAGCTTCAATGAGGTAAGCAATCTCTTTGTATGTAAATGCTCTAATTTTCATTTTGAGTTTTTTCCCCCTTCTCTACTCAAAGTCCTTCCCTAACAAGAGCTGTGAAAAGTTGAATTCTAGAAGCATTTAGAACTTTATTATGATTATCTAAATTCCATTCTGTGGGTCGTTAAAAACTCTTTTTAGGTCACATCTCTAATAGGAGTGCTTTAGACTAAATGATTCTAAATAACCTCCAAGGTACCTTCCAGTTCTGGAAATCTATGGCTACATAAGGAGAATGAAGGAGCTAAATAATACTCCTCTTAAAACCAAGAATGATACTCTTTTGAGGGGAAGTAGAGGATCAATTGAGAATATGACAACAGTAAAAATGAGAAAGTCAGAGCTTATATGGCAAAAATACTCTCTGAACTACTTTATTCTCATACCCTAATAGAATATACATAAGATTCTGAAACAAGGCCACACATGGTAGTGTATGGAGTTCCAGTTTCATTTGGCTTGTGCACTGCTTAACAAAGTACTAATGGTAAAGTTTCAAAGATGTGGATATTTCATAAAGATGTCTAGAGTTCCCATTTCTTTTGTATTTTTGAAAGACATAACCCTACTGTGCTAAATTTCTTAATGATAGCACCAGCTGAAACTGGGTAGCAGCTGCCTACTTTAGAGGAAGCTAGTGTTTTCCATAGTCTTTACTGCCCCTCTTTTCATAGCTGGATTAACTTATTCCATTTTGGAACCTGGTTAGTGGACCATTTGAGTTTGGTACTCCTGCTCTATAAACTCTAAGATGCATTCAAATTTGCAAACATGTCACCAGATGGCCCCAAAGGTGTGTTTTTTTTAAGCTTCATTGTTTTTAAATATTATGTTTGATCACATATGAAAGTAACTTTTGAGAAAGATGTAAATTCCAGTGGGTCCCTCTCCTTGTGCAGTTTTGCCAAGACAATGTGTCTTTATGTCTCAGCATCTGTGGGCAACATTTTGGACAGGCATTCCAGGACCATTTTTCCTATTCAACTGTAGACAGGACAGTAAATATTGCTGATTTCAGTTGGTTTAGAGAGAAATGTCTTCCCTTATGTGCCCGAGTCTTTTAACCCCAAAACTTACCACTAATGGTCCTGACTTCAGGTTTCTTAGGTTCTGGTCTCCTTAACTCTTTAGGCAGCAAGTTGTTTTCATTATGCCATTTTTTCAGGCATTGTGGCTCATGGATGGCAATTGATTTTGTTCCATATTCACGACCACAAATGTAGCAAATGATTGTTGGTGGACGCCTAATCATTGCTGGCTACAAATAATAGAAAATGTCTATTAGATAATATTTAGGAAATTATATTTTAAAATTATAAAGTGTGGAAAGTACATTTATTATACATTCAAATTAGCTAGAAAATTAATGTTTTAAAAAAATTTCAGTCTGTTAAAGTTCACCTTCTTGGAAATTAAGAGAACCAAGTTATGTTATCTGAGTTATTGGGGTCAGGTGAGCTGTGAGTTTGGGAGGAGGATAGAAAATAAAGATGAGCTAATTCTACCTATTAGTCCTTGATAAAATATATTTTTTCCATTTAATAAATATTGATTATCTTCTGACTATTCTCCATGATGAGATAAGACAATGATAAATTAGGTATGAATCATCCTCTCAAAAACATCAGACCCTAGTACACTAATATATCTGAGAAATAATGTGTCTTTGGAGAGTTTATAATAGTGTTATGCTGCCCACATTCTGTCGTGTAAACAACTTGGTACTACAAGTTCCTGGGATTCTCTGCCATTTTGTACCTGGAGTAGGCTCTACCCGTAGGCAGAATAGCAAATAGTTACAGGTGAAAATTAGTGGATGTTTACCCAGCTTCCTCCCTTAGACTAATTCCAGACAGTCTTCCAGAAACCCCCACTGGGATTGCATCTCAATTGTTCATTAACACACTAACTAGACTTTCTTCTCTTCCCTGTCTCTTCTCCCACCACTTTACTGGGGTTTCCTGAGATTACCTCCCAAACAAAGTACTTGAACTCAAATCCTTTTCTTAG
>PVJN01014924.1:0-45511 GCA_004026805.1 Lasiurus borealis | reverse complement strand
AGCAGGAAGGAGTGGTTTTGCCTTATTAGGTTATCTCCCGGCACATTCTTGCTGGATTACCTAATGGTGGGTTGGGTAACTGGCAAGTCTCTTTGTCTTGTTAGGGGCGTAGTCACCTAAGATGGAGGAAGCTGGAAAGAATTGCCCTTTCACGTAGTCACCTAAGATGGAGGAAGCTGGAAAGAATTCCCCTTTCACAACTAGCCTCCTCCCTACCCCCCAGCTATTGGACCTTTATAATTAACATATTATTTATCTATGTTTCAACAATTTTTTGAAATTTAAATCCAATTATTATCTTTAGGAATTTTCTTTGGCAAATTTTTGTAACATATAACTTATTAACTTTTAGTGGCTTCAATGCTAAAGTATTATTTTATTTTATAAAAACAGGAGTGCATTAATCCTATTGCCTACATAAAGCCTTTATATTTTCCTTGTGTAATTTTTGCCATCTTTTTAAAGAAAAAAGTCTGCTTTATTCTGTAGCATTTGTGAAAAGATTGGGGCTCAAGAAGTCACCCAAATTTGGGCTGAGTGCATGCATTTTCTTAAGCTTGCTTTTCTACTCATGGATACAGATATCCAAGATGCATCCCTAAATTCTGGCTAATGTTTCGTTTCTCTAAATTTGTTGTGAAATAAAATCATGGCAAAAATGAGGCATAATATCACTCTTGAATGGGCACTTATTTTACAGGATCACCAAAAAACCTAGTAATTTTTTAATATTTACTTATTAATTTATATATTTTGTTCCTCTTTAGAAGTGGAGGGTGCAAAGGGAGGAGATTTATCCTCCTTAGCTTCTCTAAAAGGCTCTAGCAAATGAAATACTGTGCTCCATAAGGAGAAACAGTTTGGAGACAAGTTTTTTCCCTGATGCTAATTTTAAATTTTGAGCAACTTCTTCCCAAACATTCAATGTTCCTTTTTTTCAGGAAACCAAGGGTTATGTTCTATAACATCAAGCAAAAACTATAAGAGAATATGTTTACTTTATAATTGAATACTGCCCCATTAGCCTGGCTGAAAAAGATGTTCCCAATTTACTTACAGATTGCAACTTCTGCAGCTGATTGTGGGCTTTGTGAGTGGTGATTTTTTCCTCACCTATTCAGTGAAATCTTCCTTTCTTCGCTCTAAGCAAAACCGTCCCCTCCAAAGGTCCCATGTCGAAGGTGCCAGTTGCGAGTGACCCATGTCCCTGTTGTAACCCAACGAGACAACCTCACTCGGACACAGAGTGTTAGAGATGGAAATTTGAGCTTTATTCCTGCGCAGGGACTGCAGCCAACCTACGCAGAGGAGAACTGCAGTCCCGAGATCTTGAAAAATGGTTTTATAGCCCTATCACAGGGATGAGCAAGCAAGCGTTGTCTACAGAAGCGAATATTTGCGGTTAGCACAGTTGCCTGAAGGAGTTATCCTAAGAGCAGTGGAAATTTTCAACAGAGACATTTACTGGCTTGGGGGAATACTCTAAATGTCCTGTTATCTTACCCTGTTCTGGGCAAGTTTGGCCCCGGGTCGGGGAGTTAAAGGTTAGGCACACAGGTGCTGTTTGGCCGTGTCACAACAGTCCCGTGTGGCTCAGGGGTCAGGTTTACAGTTTGAGTTTAAGCTCTGGAGAAGGCTGTGTGCAAATGAAAGAGACAAGACAAAATAATTAGGAAATTAGGAGCCAGGCAGAAACCCAAGGAAGGACTTCACCTTGCCATCCCTTTTATTCAGGTTTGGCATACACCCATAGCCCTTAGGCTAGCAATTCTAGTAATAGCTTGGTGATAGCCTATCAGCAAGGATTTAATAAGACTAAAGGTGGAAATTGTTCCAGCTACCTTTGTATCAACTAGACAGTAGGTGTATAGCTCTGATCTTTGCCAGAGCTCAAGGTCTCCAGCCTTCTGGGTTCCTTGTCCATACCTCTCTGCTAGTGAAGACAATGGGCAGTTTCCCACAATCAGAGCTTAGGTGCCATTTAACTAACCACCTGCTTTTTGTTTTTGGTGGTGACACACTGGTTGATAGGAATGAGAGAGCATACATCAGTGTTACCCAGGCTTCAAAATCTTCACTGGCATGGGTAAGGGTTAAGGATAAGGAGAAATGTATTATGGAGATGGTGAACTATAATTTTGGAAAAGAAAGTGATTAGGAAACAGTTTGTCCTCGCCAAGGCAAATATGGATTACCTTTGAAGTTGTGCCTCTGGGTATGAAGCTGTGTGAGAGAAGTGTTGTTCAAAGAAATATGTGCATCAGGTAGTGCAAAGCAATGGCCTCATCACCTTAGGATTCAGGTCAAGAAGGTGAAGTGTGATGCCATGTATTTGGTGTCTTTGAGAAACAATGTGAGGGACTACAAGGGTATTGACTGACAAGACCAGTATCAGATCACTTAATCACTCTTTATGGCCAGTATCTCTCTTTAATCTTATTTTTCTTAAATAAATTTTTATTGATTTCAGTGAGGAGAGTAGAGGGAACAAGATTGAAATATCAATGAGGAGAATCATTGGTCAGCTGCTTCTTACACATTCCCTACTGGGAATCTGGCCTTCAACTGGGCATGTACCCATGACCAATATCAAACCTGGGACCCTTCAGTCCGCAGACCAACAATCTATTCACTGAGCCATGCCTGCTTTAGCAACCTATGTTTTTTGATACCCACTCTATTGATTAGAGTCAGTGTGGCTCACATGAGAGGTCCAGAGTCCAGGTAACTTCCATCTGCTCAACTGCCTTTATTATTGTGGGAAGACAAAATATCAGTAGGAATATAAGAAGACAGTGGCTTTCATGGGATGATAATCTCTGATGCGCAGAGTGGAAAGAGCAGATGGATGTGGCGGGTGGGGACTATGACAAACTTAGAATCTTAGGAGTGATTCTGATAATGGGTTGTGCTGTTCCCGTTAATACAGGACATGAACTTTGAGGATGTGGCCATTGCCTTCTCTCAGGAAGAGTGGGTGCTCCTTGATGGGGCTCAAACACTTTTGTACTACAATGCGATGCTGGAAGTTTTTGCACTTGTGTCATCTGTCGGTAAGACCTTCCTGTTCTCACACTGTCCTGAGGTGATGATCTCTCTTCCTTTATTCCTCAGCCATAGTGTTTTCACTCCCACAGCCAGAACACGGCCTCTTCTAACTCCCCCCACTGTCTTTTCAAATGTGCTGTGGCTACCAGGGATGAGCTCTATAGAGAGTCCTGAGCAAAAGGCTCCTTGAACATCCCTAACACCCGTTTCCTCAAAAAGTGCAACAAGTCTCAAGGAGTCAGGAGTCTTACAGTGAACTTAATGGATCCCAGGTTGCAGTTTATTTTCATAGGAAACTGACAGTGTCCACATGCATGGACTCAACTTCTGCACGCTTTCTCTAGGTAAAGGTTCTTTGTAATGACCTGTACTGTGTTATGGTCTTTACTTACATGAACCATGGGCTGTTCTTGTAAGACCCTCATTCAATTGTTAGTAACATTCTCTTCCCTGAATACTATAGTAAGCTGTGTTGCTCTGGGCCAGTGCTGATTACTCACCTCTTCATCACCTATTCCTCTGCACTGCTGCCTCTGCATTATTCAACATTGACTTGCACATGTGTTACGAGGTGCACCTGTGTGCTAAGTAGCCCATGAAACCAGCTACTCCATTATTGAATTTTACTTGGAGTAAGACCTAACCAACCTTTTGTACAGCTTACCCCTGCCCCCGGCAGACAAGCCATGCTGAATGCTGTCAGTTCTATATAGATAGAGATCTATATTCTCATCCATGTGGTGCTTGCCATGTTTGTGTCATATTTCTAGGGAGGCCTCCCTGTTTTGTGATTTTCATTAATCCAGAAAGTCACAGGAGCCTCTTATTAATCCTTCCTGCACATCTCTTATTTTCATACATTTCCATGGGATCAACGTGTGACATACAATACACTTTTGCAATGGGACTTCACCGTCACCACATTCAACATTTATTTCCTCACTACTTTTCACTTTTCAGGTTGTCGGCATAAAATGGAGGATAAAGAGACCTGTTCTGAGCAGAGTGTACTTATACAAGGAGAGTCACAGGTCAAAGATTCTAAGAGAGCTCCAGCCACTCAGAAGACCCTTCTATGTAAGCAGTGTTTCTCTGTTTTGAAAGATATTTTGCACCTGACTGAGTCACATGCAGCATACTTTGAGCAGAAACCCTTCTGTAGTGATGCATTTGTTGGAAACCCTCACCAGCACCAGAAGAATGAATCTAGGGAGGAGCCCTGGAAACAGGCTATGGTCAGGCCATCTTATGTGAGCAGATACAGCTTCTTATCTTCAGTGCCTACAATCACCAGGGAGGTTGGAGAAGAATTGCAGTACAATTCAGATTTTCTCCAGCACCAGGCCACTCTCAACACTGAGGAGCTGCACTGCAGCAGTGAGCTTTCACAGGAATTTCTTGATGGAAAAAGTCATCATCAGTGGGGTGAATGTGCAAATGCTTGCAGCGACAACCTGAATGTTGTTCAATGTCAGGGTGTATCTTCTGGAGAACTGATTTATGAATGTAACAAATGTAGAAAAGTTTTTAGACAAATCTTTAACATCTTTCGACATAAGAAAGTTCACACTGGAGAAAGGCTGTATGAATGTAGTGATTTTTGGAAGTCTTTCAAGCATAAGTTTAAGCTCAATCAAAATGACAAAGTTCACACTGTAAAAAAGCCATATGAGTGTAGAGAATGTGGTATGTCTTTTTGTCAAAGGGCTTACCTCACTAGACACCATAGAGTTCACACTGGAGAAAAACCGTATAAGTGTAGAGAATGTGGGATGTCCTTTCGTCGAAGGAGTCAGCTCACTGTACACCTTAGAGTTCACACTGGAGAGAAACCCTATGAGTGTATACATTGTGGGAGGTCCTTTCGTCAAAGGGCTCAACTCACTGCACATCTCAGAGTTCACACTGGAGAGAAACCGTATGAGTGTACTGAATGTGGGAAGTTCTTCAGAGAAAGGGCTACACTTATTAACCACTATAGAGTTCACACTGGAGAAAAGCCATATGAGTGTAGAGAATGTGGGATGTCATTTCGTCTAAGGGCTCACCTCACTTACCACTTCAGGGTTCACACTGGAGAGAAGCCATATGAGTGTAGACAATGTGGGATGTCCTTTCGTCAAAGTGCTCAACTCACTGCACACCTCAGAGTTCATACTGGGGAGAAACCATATGAGTGTACTGAATGTGGAAAGTTCTTCAGTATAAGAACTACACTCATTAAACACCAGAGAGTTCACACTGGAGAAAAGCCATATGAGTGCAGTGATTGTGGGAAGTCCTTCAGTGATAAATCTTACCTTAAACAACACCACAGAGTTCACACTGGAGAAAAGCCCTATGAGTGTACCAATTGTGGAAAGTTCTTCAGTGCAAAAACTAAACTAATTAAACATCAGAGAGTTCACACTGGAGAAAAACCTTATGAGTGTACTGATTGTGGGAAGTTCTTCAGTGAAAAAACTAAACTCATTAAACACCATAGAGTTCACACTGGAGAAAAGCCATATGAGTGTAGAGAATGTGGAATGTCCTTTCGTCGAAGTGATCACCTCACTGTACACCTCAGAGTTCACACTGGAGAGAAGCCATATGAGTGTACTGAATGTGGGAAATCTTTTAGGCAAAACTCTAGCCTTATTCATCATTTGAGAGGTCACACTGGAGAGAAGCCATATGAGTGCAGTGATTGTGGGAAGTCCTTCAGTTATAAGTCTCATCTCAAACAACACCACAGAGTTCACACTGGAGAGAAGCCATATAAGTGTAGAAAGTGTGGGATGTTCTTTCGTCAAAGTGCTCACCTCACTGCACACCTTAAAAGAGTTCACTCTGGAGAGAAGTGTTAAATGTGCAAGTAATGTTTTGTTTTTCTCACTTAGAATAACAAAACTGAAGACAACTCTTTATGACCTATTTTCCTAAATTTACACCCCTTTTAATGGAACATACACTCTGTTAGATTCCTCCTAAGTTTCTGGTACAAGTGAGGCTTGATGGAGCTGCATTCCACTTGCTTACATGCCCAGATCTACTACCCGATTGATTTGTGGCTGAAGAGATTTCACTGCTACCACCTGGCTCACCTGAAGAGTATGTGTCAGTCCTAATCCCTGCATGCTCAGGGGAAATGTATTCTTTGTGAGAACTTGTGCTTGGAAAAATTATGATTACTCCAGCTCTTGTCAGGATCTTCATTCCTTTCTCTCCATGAGGGAATGCACCTGACCCAGGATTCTACCAGGGAAGCTATCCTCAGCTAAAAAGTGCTGCCTCAGCAATCAGTGATTCTCTCTCATCAATGATGTTTCCATTTCTGTCTCCTCCCTTCCTGTCTGAAATGAATAAAAATATACTTAAAAAAAAACACTGCCTCTTTCAGGGATAGTGGCTCTCACATTATGCTGTGATGAATTGTTTCAAGTTCTAACTCACTAAGCTACCAACTGCTGTCTATCCTCTGTTCTGGTTTATGATCTTTTAGTAAAGGTGTTTTTTCTTTTGTACCTTTAATTTTTTTGATTTTATTCATTTCCAGGGATAATTTTCAAGCACAATTGTGATCATCATCATGTAGAGTTAACAGATATTGTGTGGATACCAACATTTCTGTGCTTTAGGAGGGACAGTATAATGCCAGACAATCACTCTTTGACCAATATTGCCATATGGTACATTACTGCCCACGACCTTGAAAGAAAGACCGCATGATTTGGTAGTTCTAATTTGCAGGTTTGATCCCGGTCACTATGGGTCTATGTAGGAGGCATCTAATTTTTTCTTCTCTCTCACATTGATCTCTCTTTCAATCTCTCCCTTCCTCTCCCCTTCCTTTGCACTCTAAAAATCAGTGGAAAAATATCCTCGGGTGATGATTACCAAAAAGACCACAAACTCACCCAGTGCCCTGAGGAGGGCCTCTGTCTGCATAATTCACCTTTCCTCATTCTGTCCTGCTTTTGCCTGAAATGTTCCCACTGCAGTTGGACATATTGTGTTCTTCCCAGGGTTTGGTAGAGAGGAACCAGAGGCAAGCCCCTAGGAGGGATTTGGTTCCTGTGTCTGCCAGAGAGGTGATGTCCACAGTTCTTCTGTCTCATCCAGCCTGCTCTTTCCCATTCTCCATGCACCTGGCCCTCTGCAAATGAATCTAGTTTTGTATCTTGAGAGAAGCCACCTGATGCTTTTGGCTGCCAAATCAGTTCACCTTTAGAAAATCCTGCCTCAAGCCAAGCCACTCACCCCTGAGACCTACTGGTGTTTAAGACTGCTTTTTCATATTAGGGATTATTTTGCACTTTAATTTTATTAAAAGTGAAACACCTCTCCCCCACCCCTTTACCCAGCCCATTCTGGAGGTAACATCAGTTTTCCAGGGTATGACGTGTATTTTCAGTGGTGATAACATTCTGTAATACAGGCATTTCCAGAAGGAGAAGGTTGGTCTAAATATAATTCTACATTCAGAGGATGAGTTGTGGTTGGTATATCACTCCCTAAGTTTTGCCTGTGCATGGAAGACCTGAAATGAGGTGACAGTTCCTGGTTTCTGGGGAATAGTGTGCTTCTGGGGTCTGTGGTTGAGGGACAGAGAGATTGGGTGCCTATGAATGTGTTTCTGCCATCTCATGGGCCAGGTTCCTTCAGTGTGTGGGCTGAGGGAAGGTTGTAGGGATGAGAACTTGAATCAGGCTGGATGGAGGGTCAGTAGCCATGGATGAGCATAAGGGACACATAAAGACAGCCTGTGGATACTGTTGAGTCCAACTGATTCAGGTACCCCAAATACAGAGTCCTCTATCCTTAGCAACTGGCATTCTAGTGAATGACAGCCCACAAAGAATAGACTAGTAGCTAATGGGGAAGGTGAAGTCAGGGGTAGTCAGTGGGATCTCCCTGAGGATGTCTAGGAATGGGTAGCAGGGTCCAAAAAAGGGCCTGAAGTGAGCATGCCTGTGCATTTGTGAACTGTAGGGAGGTAGGTCACTGGCTGGTTTTAACAGTAAGGATCATCAAGTTGTTAAATAAAAAAAAAAAAAAAAAAAAGTGGCCAAATAGGCAGAGGTATTGTGTATCTTGTCCAGAACCAGACTGGAAATACAACTAAATCAAAAACATTTACCTGGTATTAACAAATTAGAGGCAGCTGAGGAGACAATTTACAAAAGAGGACATCTGAAGAATGCCAAGAAATGGGAAGTGAGCTTGAAAGGAATAGCCAGCCAGTGGGCTAAGAAGGTGAGGAAAAAGCTGTGTTGCACTAAGTCTGTGTCCCTTTGTGATGTGTGTAACATTCAACTGTTAAGGAAAATCCCCAGGGCAGCTGGCTGCCAGGGAATCTGGACCAAAGGGAAAAGCGCCAAAGGTTGCCCCATGAAAGGAGGCCCAAACAGCACAGTGCTGGGAAGAGACAGAGTTGATTCATTGTCATTTTGTTTTGTCTTTGCTTTTATTCTCTAAACCAATGGTCAGCAAACTGTGATTTGTGAGCCACATGTGGCTCTTTGGCCCCTTGAGTTTTTAGCAAAGGCCAGCTTAGGAGTACCCTAATTATGTTAATAACAACATAGCTAACTATATAGTTTAAGTTTAAAAAATTTGGATCTCAAAAGAAATTTCAATTGTTGTACTGTCGATATATGGCTCTGTTTATTAATGAGTTTGCTGACCACTGCTCTAAACCCCAAATACAGGACTTTTCAATTGCAAATACTCACCTGGGACTTGGAGCAGGGAAAACGGCACAGACTTGTGCCTGAGGAGAGACTGAGGAGGGAAGCAGAGCAGGGAGACATGGCTAAGAGTCCTGCATTAGGACATTAAAAAAAAATTATTACATAAGTCTTTTTCCCACATTGACATTTCCCTGGCTGCTCCTACCCCTCAGCACATGACTTTACCCCCTTTCTGTCTGTGTCTACTGTATATGCCCATATGCAAGCATACAAATACTTTGATTGATCTTTTACTGGTTCCCCTCCACTGCCTTCTATCCTTGGATATTTGTGAAATATAATGTACATCATCAGTTTATCTTGTACATTATATTCCACAAATGAATGAGATTATGTGATATTCATCTTTCTCTGTCTTATTTCCTTTAGCATAATGCTTCCTAAGTTCATTCATGCTGTTGCAAATGATAAGTGTTCCTTCATTTTTATAGCAGTGTAGTATTCCATAGTGTAGATGTACCAAAGTTTTTTAATCCACTTATCTGCTGATGGGCATTTAGGCTATTGTGCTATGAATGTAGGGGTGCATATATCCTTTCTGATTGGTGTTTCTGATTTTGTGGGATATATTGCTAGAAGTGTGACATTCTTAAGCTTCCAAATCTAAGTGGCCATTACTCCCCAGAAGACCTAGCCCTTCCCAGTAGGCTTAGGCAGGTGATACTTCCTGCCACACCTTGCTTTTTGAGCTTTACAGAAGAAACAAAGGCAGAAGCCAAGCTTACAAGTCTGAATAGTACCAAAGTGCCCTCTGTAATTGGATTGGAAAAGGGGCTGGTCCACCCTGCTATTCTGGGAATCAGACTGATATAAACTCCAACTTGCTAGCCAACCCCATTGGTATCCATATAAGGATCTCTGCCCAACCATGACCAGAGTAATATTATTGGACACACATGAAGGGGTTGCTCTGGGTCAGGAAAAAACATCCATCTTATTTCCTGAATAAGAAACATCACCATCCCCACCTAAAGCCCTGTCAGGTACAGATGCTTGAGTGATAAGCTTGACAGCTGGTAGATGGAAAGAGCGCAGCTTGGCCCTGCTTACTTACAGTCAAGACCTGTGGAGACAGACACAGAAGACTTGTGGATCAGTTGGACTGTCAAGCAGAGAGCCAAATAGAAGACAAAGTGACTAAGAGTGTTCAGCACCTTATTACCTAACAGGAAGCCCAGAATTATCAAACAGAACAGAATAGTGGGTCCATAAACCAGCAGCCATGGGACATTCACATCAGCTGAAGTGAACAACACTTTTTTACTTTTATCTTAAAATTTATATTGTTTTTATTTTAAACTTATTTTTTTGCAACTTTTTCTGTCACACTTCTCTTATTTCTTTGCATTTGTCATCTCCTTTGCCAATTTTAGATTTTCCCTCTTTTCAAAAATGGATCTTCATTATCTATTTTATTTTTTTAACTTTTAAATATATTTTATTGATTTTTACAGAGAGGAAAGGGGAAGGATAGAGTTAGAAACATCAATGAGAGAGAAACATCAATCAGCTGCCTTCTTCACACCCCTGACTGGGGATGTGCCTACAACTAAGGTATACGCCCTTGACCGAAATTGAACCTGGGACCTTTCAGTGCACAGGCCGATGCTCTCCACCGAGCCAAATCAGTTAGGGCCTTATCTGCTTTATTGATGTGCTTTATTCTAGTCTGTTGGTTTATTAATAAATTTACTTTTTTCTTCCCTGATCCTACTCAATTTTCCCCTCACTTTTCTTTTTCTTCATAATGCTTTTATTTTCTTTCTTGTCTTTCTCTTTTCTTCTATTTTTTTAAACTTGTATCACTTCTTAAATTGAGGCCTTTCTGCTGTCTCCTAACCCCCTTTTCAAAAAATATTTCATTTTATTTTTCTCTTTTCTTTTTGTCTTCTCATTTCTCCATCTTCTTTTCTAAACTGTGGTCCTTCCACTATTTATCCAATTCCTTAACATTTTTTCCCTCTATTTATGCTCAGCATCTACAGATTCTGCCATCCCTGATTCCTCTCCATCTTCCCTCTCCACCTCCACCCCCGCCCGACTGTATCTTGTTTATGCCCTTTTGGTTTATTTGTTGTGTTTTCATCCCCCTTTTTCTTTTTTTATTCCTCATTGTCATTCTTGCTCTTTTTTCTCTTTCCTAATTCTTCTCTGATGATCACTTTTATTGGGGTTATACATGTCTTGTGTACATTTTAGTGTTCTGGCCTTCTGTATATATTATGCCTTTGGCTAAGTGCCTCCACAACTTTTGGCATAAGGTGGTAGGAAGCAAACCACAAAATGAGACACGATCCATCCACAAAATGGATAATAATATTCTAGACCTAACTATATCAAAATAACCCAAACATTTCTAGTAGGATTTCTCCCTAGAATACCCAGTGCTGGTGACCTGAGAGACTACACCACTGTGTTCTACAAAACATCTAGTACAAAAAGCCAATTCAAAAAATCTGGGTGGCATAGTAGTTTGACTAATACATAGAATCAATTATAAAGAAACAACAAAATATGGAGAGACAAACAACCCCCAAATGAAAGAAAAAGAGGAATCACTGGAAAAGGAAATAAATGAAGTGGATGCAAGCAATTTGGCAGAGAGATAATACAAAATGGTTATAAGGAGGCTCAAATGTCTGGATGAGAAAATCAACATGTAAGAATCCAGAGGAAATGAATGACATAGATATGACAAAAAACAATGGCATTTTCAATGGTGGACTAGAAGAAGCTAAGGACTGAATCAGGCAGATAGAAGACAAGGTAGAAAAAAACCCATGCAAGCAGTGCAGTGACAAGGTAAAAAACTAAAAAGGAGGATAATCTAAGCCAGCTCTGGGAAAATATGAAATGAAAACATGCTCATAACAGGTGTGCCAGGAGAGGAATTAGTAAGGAATAGAAAACCTGTTTGAGGAAATATAAAAGAAAACTTCCCTGACTTTGGAAAGAAAGTAAGTCAAATCAACTCAGCACTGTCCTAAACAAGATGAACCGCCCCCTCCCTCCAAAAAAACTGACATTAAGATACATTGCACTTGAGTTGGCAAACAGTAAAAAGTAATAATCTTAAAGGCTGCCCGAGAGAGACACAGTTACCTACATGGGATCTCTCAGACTATCAATTGATTTCTTGACAGAAACACATTTTAGGCCAGAAGGGAATGGAATAAAGTATACAAAGCAAGGGACTGAATCCAAGAATACTCCATCCAGCAAGTCTGTTATTCAGGAGATTCACAAGCAAAAAATAAATGCATGAGTTTATTACCACCAACCCAGAAATACAAGAAATGCTAAAGGGATTCCTGTATAAAGAAAAAATAGAAAGGAATCAGGGCATAAACAATAAAAATGGCAACAAGCAAGTATCAACACCTTAAACATAAATGGATTAAATGCTCCAATCAAAACATATAGTGTAGCTAAATGGATAAGAAAATGACACACACACATATATATATACATGCTGTCAACAAGAGACCTACCTCAGAACAAAGGATTCACACGGACTGAAATGAAGGGAGGGAAATTTTCAGGCAAATAGAAAAAAAAAAAAAAAAAAAAAGCTGGAGTAGCAATACTTATATCTGACAAAATAGACTTCAAATGTGGAGGCCATTACAAGAGAAAGAATACCACTTCATAATACTACAGGGATCTATACAACAAGAGGCTGTAAGTTGGGTAAACATATAAGCACCCAATACAGGAGCATCTAAATATATGATAAAACTGCATGATATCAAGGAAAAGATTGACAGCAATACAATCGTAATAGAGGACTTTAAAACCCTACTGGCATCACTGGAGAAATCTAGACAAAATGACTCTCTAGAATATATGGAACTACTTGACATCTTGAGAACATTTCACCCCAAAGCTATAGAAAATACATTCTTCTCAAGTACACAGGGAACATTTTTCAAGATAGATCATATGTTAGGGCACAAGTTCAGTCCTTACAAATTCAAAAAGATTGAAATCATATCAAGCGTCTTCTCAGATTAGAGTGACATAAAATTAGAAATCAGCTACAATAAAACTCAAAAACATGTCTGCAGGCTAAATACCATGTTATTAAGCAATTAATGGGATACCAAAGAGATCAAATGAAGAGTAAAAACATCCTAGAAACAAATGACAGTGAACACACAACAATCCAAATCCCATGGGGCACAGTAAAAGCAGTCCTGAGAGTTAAGTTCATTTTACTACTAGCCTACCTCAGAGAAAAAAAAAAACTATTATCTAACGTTACAAAATAATTAGAACAACAAGAAATACCCAGAAGAAGTAGAAGGATGGTAATAATAAAGGTCAGAGGGGAAATAAATTAGATAGAGACAAAAAAACTAAGGTCAACAAAACCAAGAACTGGTTCTTCTAAATGATAAGTAAGTTTGATGGATCTCTAGCTAGGCTCATCAGGAAACTAAAAAAGGGGATCCAACTAACAAGATCAGGAATGAGTGAAGTGACACAATAACTGACTCAACAGAAATGGCTTACCAGGAGAGTTTTAACAAACATTCAAAGAAGTACTAACAACTATACTCGTCACATTTCAATAAATTCAAGAGGATGAAACACTTACAAGCTCTTTTTACGAAGCCAGCGTTATCCTAATTCTAAAACCAGATAAGAGACACAGCAAATAAAAAGAACTACAGGCCAATATCCCTGATGAACCTAGACACTAAAATCCTCAACAAATTTTTAAAAAACCAGGTCCATCAATACATTAAAAGAATCACACATCATGACCAAGTTGGGGTTTATTCTAAGAATGCAAGGCTGGTACAATATTTGCAAGTCAATAAATGTAATGCAGCACATAAATGGATTGCAAAACAAAAACCACATGACCATATCAATCGATGCAGAAAAGCATTTGACAAAATCCAACATCCTTTTGTGATAAAAACTCTTAGCAAAGTTGTAACATAGCTCAACATAACCAAGGCCATATGTGACAAATCTAGAGCCAACATCTTACCTAATGGGCAAAAACTAAAACCATTTAGCCTAAGAGCAGAAAGAAGTCCGAATATCCATTTTTACAAGTCTTGTTCAAAATAGTACTGTTATTACTGACCATAGCAAACAGATAAGAAGAAATAATAGGCATCAGAATTAGAAAAGAGGAAGTAAAACTCTTATTTACAGGTGACATGATATTGTACATCAAAAACCCTAAAGACTCAATCAAAAAAAGTACTAGACTTAATAAATTAATTCTGAAACTTAGTGGCATACAAACTTAGCACCCAGAAATTTGTGGCATTTTTCTATATCAATAGTGAATTCTGAGAAAGAGAAACTAAAATACAAATCCCATTAACCATTGCAACAACAACAAAATATTAAAATAGTTAGGAATAAATCTAACCAAGGAGGTAAAAAAACCTGTGCTCTGAAAACTGGAGGACATTGAAAATAGAGATGGAAGATGATAGAAATAAGTGGGAAAATATACTGTGTTGAAAGATTTGTAAAATCAACATCATAAAAATACCACTGTGAACAAAGCAATCTATAGACTCAATGCCATTCCTATTAAAATACCAAAGACATATTTCCCAGACCTATAACAAACACTCCAAAAATTTATATGCGACCAAAACATACCCCAAATAGTTGCAGCAATCTTGAGAAAGATGAACAAAGTTGGAGGAATCACAATACCAAATGTCACGTTATACCACAAAGCCACTGTAATCAATACAGCCTGTTACTGGCCCAAGAACAGTCATATAGTTCAATGGAACAGAGTAGAGAACCCAGAAATTGACCCATGCCACTGTGCTCAATATTTAAGAAGAGAGGGAAGAGTACAATTTAGATAAGATAGTCTCTTTAATAAATGGACTTGGGAAAATTGGACAGGTACATGCAAAAGGATGAAACTAGATCACCAACTTACACCATACACAACAATAAACTCAAAATGAATAAAAGACGGGAGAATCCAATATGGCATCATAGGTACCTCGCACAACAATTTCAAAACTACAACTAAAAGACAGAATAGACATCATCCAGAGCCATGGGAAAGGTGGCTGAGTGAAAGTTCTACAACTAGAAGGAAAGAGAGAGGCTCATGGAGATCCAGAGGAGCTCCAAAAAGCTGAGGTACAGAGACGCACGCATCGAGAGAGCGGTTGCCGGAGTACCTGGCTGGCTTTCTCTGGCAGGAGGGAGACAGAGATTCCCAACTACACTGAACCCATTATCCTATGGCACTGAATCCCAGGTCCAGCTGAAACTCATACGGGGGGAGTTTGGACTGTGAAAAGGGAGAAGTGCATGGAAATTTAGGGAAGTCACAAAAGTCCAGAAGTCTGGTGGCACGCACAGCACTGCGCACAGAAGACCGACTGCTGATTGTACAACTGGCTTTCACGAGTGGGTGGGAGACAGCTTCCCAACTGTGCCACTTCTAACTCCACTAAACCCCAGTTTTGGGTGAAACCCTGGGGACCCAGACTCATGGTCCTGAAGCAAAGGGGAGCCGGAAAAGCAGCGATCTAGAGCCACTGCACAGCGATTACCCAGAGACACGTGAGACCGAGGGGCTGTGGAGGGAAGGGCCGACTGGAAGGCAAGGCCAACTGTTAAGCCCTGAGACTCCACCCATCCCAAGCTCAACAGAGAAGCTTTTGTTGTTTTGCAAGTCTTGTATCATAAAACTGAATCCAACACAGAGGTTCTCCTGGCATAGTGAAAATGCTGAGACGAAGAGATCACAAACAAAATAAATGGAGGAAAACAGAAAACTGGATATAAAGTTCAAAACCATGGTTATAAGGTTTTTCAAGAATATCCTAGAAAAGAGGGATAAATTTAGCAAGACCCAAGAGGAGATTAAAAAGGACCAACCAGAGATGAAAAAGGACCAACTAGAAATTAAACATACATGACTGAAATGAAAAATATTATACAGAGTCCTAACAGCAGACTAGAAGAAGGCAAGAATCAAGTAAAAAATTTGAAATATAAAGAATCAGAAAACACTCAACTGGAAAAGAAAAAAAGAATCCAAAAATGTGAAGATAATGTAAGGAGCCTCTGGGACAGCTTCAGGCGTACCAATATCAGAATTGTGGGGGTGCCAGAAGAAGAGAGAGAGAGAACAAGATACTGAAAGCCTATTTGAAGAAATAATGACTGAAAACTTCCCACATCTGGTTTAAGAAATAGAAATACAAGTCCAGGAAGCACTCAGAACCCCATATAAAAAGAATCCAAAGAGGACTACACCATGATACATCATAATTAAAATACCAAGAGCAAAAGACAATATTAAAAGCAGCGAGAGAAAAACAGTTCATTACCTACAAGGGAGCACCCATACGACTGTCAGCTGATTTCTCAACAGAAACGATGCAGGCCAGATGGGAGTGGCAAGAAATTTTCAACGTGATGAATAGCAAGAACCTATAACCAAGAATACCCAGCAAAGCTATAGGAGTTCATCAACCCATACCAGAATTATATGAAATGCTTAAAGGTACTCTTTTAAGAAGAGGAAGAAGAAAAGGGTAAAAGATAAAAAATCATGAACAACAAATACATATCTATCAACAAGGGAATCTACAAATTAAGTGAATTAAAAATTTGATCAACAGAATAAACTAGTGAACATAATAGAATCAGGAGCACAGAAAGGGAGTAGACTGATAATTCTCAGGGTGAAAGAGGTGAGGGAAGTGCAGGTAGAGACTGGACAAAAATCATACACCTATGGATGAGGTCATTGGGGGGGAAGTAAGTGTAGAGGGAGGGGTGGGAGCCAGGTGGAGGTTAGTTATGAAGGGGAAAAAAGAGAAACAAATGTAATAATCTGAATAATAAAGATATAATTTTTAAAAAAACAAAATGATTAAAAGATAAATGTTAGATGAGAAACAATGAAAATTCTAGAAATAACCATAGGCACTAAATTCTCAGATATTTCTTATATCAATATGTTTACCAAAACATCTCCTAAGACAATGGAAATTAAGGAAAAAATAAACAAATGTGATTATCCTATATAATAAAAGAGCAATATGTAAATTGACCATGCCTACACTACACCCATAAGCCATGCCCACCAGCCAGTCAGGATCAAGTATGCAAATTAACCCATTCAGGTTGGTTACATCTATAGAGCAAGAAGGAGGCTTGGGTTTCATCGGCAATGGAGGAAGCCAAGCTTCATGCACACCCTGGCCAGTCCTGGACTCCACTCAAGGCTACAAAGTTTCAATTATAGAAGGTAAATAAATCCCAACAATAATGAAGGCAGCCATAGAGCTCGAGCAAGCAGGGGGCTTGGGTTTCCCTGGTGATGGAGGAAGTCAAGCTTTTCCTGCCCTGGCCTGTGCTGGCCTACACTCAAGGCTACAAAGTTTGAATTATAGAAGATAAATAAATCCCAGATACCAGGTCATCAGCTTGAGTCTCCAAAGGGGAGAGGGCATAGCTGGACTACAAATCAGCACAGGCCCCTCACCTAGACTGCCCCACACCCCAAGGAAACCCTGATCCAGGACACCATTCAGCTGGGCAAACCAGCTGGTACTCACTTGTGCACCAGGCCTCTATCCTATCTAATATAAGAGTAATATGCAAATTAACCATCACTTCAACACACAAGATGGCTGCCCCCATGTGGACACAGATGGCCAGCAGGGGAGGGCAGTTAGGGGTGACCAGGCCGCAGGAGATGGCAGTTAGGGGAAATAAGGATTGCAGGGGAGCAGTTAGGCAACAATCAGTCTGTCAGTAGAGTGGTTAGGGGGTGATCAGGCTGGCAGGCTGAAGCGGTTATGGCCAATCAGAAAGGCAGGCAGGTAAGCAGTTGAGAGCCAGCAGTCCTGGATTATGAAAGGAATGTCTAAATGCCCGTTTTTGCCTGAGCCTATTGGGATCATTTCTTGAGGGGTCCCAGATTGGAGAGGGTGCAGGCTGGGCTGAGGGACATACACACCCATGCACAAATTTTGTGCACTGGGCCTCTAGTATGAAAATCAAAAGTGTCAGCACTCCAAAAGAATTATCAGTTAAACAAGAGACCCCATTACATGGAAGAACACGTTTGCCAATGATACATCTGATAAAGGGTTAATCTCCAATATGCACTGAGTGGCCAGATTATTATGATCTCTGAATGCATGTTAATCTGGCCACTCAGTGTATATCCGTATTAAAAAAAAAAAAAAAGGCTAATATGCAAATTGTCCCCATAACCAGGAGTTCAACCAGCAGGCAGGCTGGCCACCCACCCATGTTCCCTACCCCTGGCCAGGCTGGCCACACCCCATCCATGCACTAATTCATGCACCGGCCCTCAAATATTTGTACACACATTGTATATAGGGAACTCATACAATCCAATTTAAAAATAGGCAAATGATCTAAATAGACACTTCTCAAAAGTGGGCATACAGGAGCCAAGAGATATATGAGGGGAAAAAGTACTCAAAGTCTAATCCTCTGAGATATCCAGATCAAAACAACAATGAGGTACCATCTCACACCTGTCAGAAGGCTACTCTCAACAAATGACAAGTGCTGATAAGGAAGTGGAGAAAAGGGAACCCTCATACACTGCTGGTGGGAATGCAGACTACTGCAGCTACTTATGGAAAACAGTATGGAGTTTCCTCAAATAACTAAGTATGCAACTCCCATTTGACCCAGTAATCTCACTTCTAGCAATATATACCAAGAAATTAGAAGCATGCATCAGAAAGAATATATACACCCCTTTGTTCATAGCTGCACAATTTACAATAGCTAAGATTTGGAAACAGCCCAAATGCCCATCAGCAGATGAGTGAATTAAAAAAACTGGTACATTTACACAATGGAATAATATGCTACTGTGAAAGGGAAAGAACTCTTATCATTGACAGCAGCATGGATGGATCCAGAGAGCATTATGTTAAGCAAAATAAGTCAATCATAGATAAATATCACATGATCTCATGTGGACTCTAATGAACAGCATAAATTGTTGAACAAAAATAGACCCAGAGATATAGAACAGACTATAAAACCTCAGAGAAGTTGAGGTTGGGGGTAGGGGGGATAAGAGATTGGCCAATAAACTCATAGATGTATATTCATAACCTATGGACACAGAAAACAGGTTGGAGGGGGGCTCTGGGGACGGGGACAGGAGCAGGCTGGAAGAGATTAAATGGGGAAAGGGAGGACTATAATACTTGCAACAGTAAAGATTTAAAAAATAAAAAAGACATTTAGTATTAAGCATGTTATTTCAAAAATTTAGATTTATCAACACATTAGGGCCGAGACCAGTTTGGCTCAGTGGATAGAGTATCGGCTTGTGGACTGAAAGGTCCCAGGTTTGATTCCAGCTGGGGTATGTACCTTGCTTACGGGCACATCTCTACAGTGGGGTGTGCAGTAGGCGGTTGACCATTGTCTCTCTCTCATTGATGTTTCTGACTTTCTATCTCTCTCCCTTCCTCTCTGTAAAAAATCAATAAAATATATTTAAAAAAAAAACTTTTAGGGCCCCCTGCATGTGGTGTGGGGATGGGATGAGGAGCAGGGTGTGGGTGGGATGCATTTGAACTTGAGGGGTTAGAGGGTTTACTGTGATGGACTTTTCTCCAAGGTAGTAGAGGTGTTCTACCTATTTTAGAAAAAGAAAGTTCAACAGGTTATTTGATAATAGTTTCATAAGTCTAGAATTCAATATACAATGAACAAAAAAATCAGATCACAAGAAAATATTTTTTAAGAATTGTCCCTTGCCAAGACCGGTTTGGCTCAGTGGTTAGAGCGTTGGCCTGCGGACTGAAAGGTCCCAGGTTCGATTCCGGTCAAGGGGAATGTACCTTGCTTGCGGGCACATCTCCAGTGTGGGGCATGCAGGAGGCGGCTTATCGATGTCTCTCTCTCATCGATGTTTCTGACTTTCTATCACTCTCCCTTCCTCTCTGTAAAAACTCAATAAAATATATTTAAAAAAAAAAAAAGAATTGTCCCTTAAAATATTTTTTAAGAATTGCCGGGACCAGTTTGACTCAGTGGATAGAGCGTCGGCTTGCAGACTGAAAGGTCCCAGGTTCGATTCTGGTTGGTGGTATGTACCTTGGTTGCGGGCACATCTCCACTGTGGGGCGTGCAGGAGGCGGCTGATTGATGTATCTCTCTCATCAATGTTTCTGACTTTCTCTCTCCCTTCCTCTCTGTAAAAAATCAATAAAATATATATTTTTAAGAAAAAGAAGAAAAAAGAATTGTCCCTTAGAGAAACTGGTAATAATGTTACCAAAACTATACTAACATAGTATGATATCACAAAAGTTGTAAGAAGGAATAAACCTAACTAAAGAGGTAAAAGACCTATATGTAGAAAACTACAGGACACTGAAAAAAAAAGAGAGATGGAGGAAGATGTAAACAGATGGAAGAGCATACCATGCTCATGGATTGGGAGAATCAACATCATTAAAATGTCCATACTACCCAAAGCAATCTATAGATTCAATGCATTACCCATTAAAATAGCAACGACGAATTTCACAGACCTAGAAAGAACTCTTCCAAGATTCATCTGGAACAAAAAAGACCACAAATAGCCACAGCAATCCTGAGAAAGAAGAATAAAATAGGTGAGATCTCAATACCAGATTTCAAGCTATATTACAAAGCAACTGTTCTCAAAATAGCCTGGTACTGGCACAAGAACAGACATAGACCAATGGAATAGAATAGAGAATCCAGATATCCACACAAACCACTATGCTCAATTAATATTTGACAAAGGAGACATGAGCATACAGTGGAGCAAAGACAGCCTCTTTAATAAATGGGGTTGGGAAAATTGGACAGATACATGCAAAAAAAATGAAACTGGACCACCAACTTACACCAAATACAAAAATAAACTCAAAATGGATACAGAACTTAAACATTAGATGAGAAACCATAAAAATACTAGAGGAATCCACAGGCAGCACAATCTCAGACTTATGCCGAAAGAACTTCTTCACTGATACTGCTCCATGGGCAATGGAAGCTAAAGAAAAAATAAACAAATGGGAGTACATCAAAATAAAAAGCTTTTGCACAGCAAAAGAAACCATCAACAAAACAACAAGAAAGCCCACTGTATGGGAGAACATATTTGCAAATATTACCACTGATACAGGTTTAATCTCCAACATCTACAGTCAACTTATACAACTTAATAAAAGGAAGATAAATGATCCAATAAAAAAATGGGCAACGGACCTAAATAGAACCTTTTCGAAAAACAACAGAAGGAAGGCCAAGAGACACATGAAAACATGTTCAAAGTCACTAATTATCTGAGAGATGCAAATCAAAACAACAATGCGATACCATCTTACACCTGTCAGAATGGCAATCATTAACAAATCAACAAACGACAAGTGTTGGTAAGGATGCGGAGAAAAAGGAACCCTCCTGCACTGCTGGTGGGGTTGGGATATGCAATGGGGAGATATGTGAGAGGGGTGGGAGGCAATGGGGAGATATGTATACATGTAACACAATAAAAAAAAAACCCTGATATCAATATCTTAAAAAGTTGTAAGAAATATTAAAATCTGCAAATAACAAGATTACTTCTATTATATTCTAGGCTAGCTGGCACCCACAGATCATTACTGAAGTGATGATACATCTTGGTGTGATGTATCAGTTGTGGAGGGGTCCCACCGAGAACTCTGGGATCTAATCTCGAAGCTGGGTTCCCCAGCAGAGAACACTAAATGGAGGAGAATACCCACATAACATCTAGCTGTGAAAAGCAGTGGGGTGCTGTCTGCCAATGAGTGGCAGCTGAAAGTCTGGGCATCTTTCTAAAGGGCTAATGATAAAAAATTCCCTGTGGAGCCACTCACCTTGCACTCTGACAGATGGAGGGTGAAGTGGACTGGAGCTGTAAGAGCAGAACCCAAGACTGGGGACTCTGGGGTAGAGCTCAGATATCAGAAGCTCCCAGTTTCCTGGACTGAGTCATTCCCTTACACAGCAGAGGACATCTTTCCCACATAGATATCCATCTTGCTTCAAGGGAGACATTTAACATACAACACCTTGCACTAATGCCACTTAAGAGAGTAAAAGTAACAGCCTCCAGGCAGAAGCAACTCCCCCACTCTGTTAAAGAAACCTTTGCCACTCCTGCGGATAATTCCCTGGGGGCAATTGAAGTCAGAATCCTATTAGTCTGTAGAATAGAGGTGGTCTTTGAGACTTAGAGTCTTTGCCTGATCCAATTAGTCATAAATAGCTTTTAACACTGTCCTGCAGGAGATTGAGAGGTATAGAGGGTTTTTATAAAACATAATCACAAACCCAAACATACAACTACAATGAGGAAACAAAGAAACATCCCCCAAATGAAGGAAGTAAGGAATTCTCCAGAAGAAGAGATAAATAAAACAGATAAAAAAATTATCTGAAACAGAGTTTAGAGTAATAATATTAAAAATGTTCAACAGTATGACAAAAGATATAGTAACTGAAAAAAGAATAGTCTGAGATAAATATGACATAACACAAATAAGGAACACATTGGAACGAATACACAGCAGATTAGGGGAAGCTGAGGGTTGAATCAGTGAATTACATAGAAGACAGAGTTGAAAATATCACTCAATTAGAGAACCAAAAAGAAAAAACAGGACAGCTTAAGGGAGCTGTGGGAAAATGTGAAACATAGTAATAGTAGAATGATAGGTGTGCCAGAGGAGGCAAAAAGGAAGAAAAGAATAGAGAAGGTGTATGATGAAATAATGGTAGAAAACTTCCCTAACTTGGTAAAGCAAAAAGTCACACAAGTTCATGAAGCACAGAGAACCTCAAATAAGAACTCAAACAGACTCATGCCCAGACACCTCATAATTAAAATTTCAAAAATTAAAAATAGAATCTTAAAGGCAGCAACAGAACAGAAAACTGTTACCTACAAAGGATTTCCTATAAAGCTGACACCTGATTTCTCATCAGAAACTCTATAGGCCAGAAGGGAATAACATAATGTATTCAAGGTAATGGAAAGCAAGGAACTAACACCAAGATTACTATATTCAGCAAAGCTATAATTGAAAATAGATGGTCAAATGAAGAGCACCCTAGATTATTAAAAAAGGCTAACGGAGCTCATCACACAAAGCCAGCATTATAAGAAATGCTAAAGGGATGGCTGTAAGGGATTGCTGAGAAGAAACAGAGAGAAACGTAGCCACACAAAATTAAAATAAGTACCTCTCAATAATAACCCTAAATATAAATGAATGAAATGCTCCAGTCAAAAGGTGTAGGGTAGCTGAATGGATACAAAAACCAGACCCAACTATATGCTGTCTACAAGAGACCCACCTCAAAACAAAAGACACACACAGGATGAAGGTGAAGGGAAGGCAAAAAAAATTTATATGCAAATGGAAAGAAAAAGAAAAGCTGGAGTAGCAATACTCATTTGACAAAACAGATTTTAAAAGCATCATGCTAAGCAAAACAAGCCACTCAGAGAAAGATAAAAATCATATGACCTCGCTCATTTGTGTAATATAATGAACAACATAAACTGATGACCAAAATAGAGCCAGAGGGAAAAAATTTATACTAGAATATAATAGAAGTGATCCTGTTATTTGCAGATTTTAATATTTCTTACAACTTTTGTGATATCACACTCTTAGTATAGTTTTGGTAACATTATTATACTTAAAATCCTTTTATTTTTGAAATATTAATGTTTATTGCATGTAATATATGTAAGATCATTTTTCTTGAATAATTGATGTTCATTGCATGTAACATTATCATATTTAAAATTGTTTTTCTTGCCCTAATTGGTTTGGCTTAGTGGATAGAGCATCAGTCTTTGGACTCAAGAGTTCCAGGATCAATTCCAGTCAAGGGCATATACCTTGGTTGCAAGCACATCCCCAGTAGGGAGTGTACAGGAGGAAGCTGATCAATGTTTCTTTCTCATCAATGTTTCTAAGTCTCTATCCCTCTCCCTTCCTCTCTGTAAAAAAATAATTGTATATTTAAAATTAAAAAATAAAATCATTTTTCTTGAGATATTGTATATTACATGTGACATTATTATATTTAAAACCACTTTTCTTTTTTTAAATAAATCTTTATTTCTTTCACCAGATAGGGAAAGTTTTCTGTCATTATTTCTTCTAATTGGTTTTTAATATTTTGCTTTCTCTCTTCTTCTGGCACCCCAATAATTCAGATGTTGGTATGCTTAAAGTTGTCCCAGAGGCATTATCTTCAAATTTTTGGATTCTTTTTTCTTTTTGTTTTTCTGGATGGGTGTTTTTGTTTCCTCATGTTTCAAATCTTTGGTTTGATTCTTGTGGTCCTCTGTTGGATTTCTGTATATTCTTTATTTCAGACAGTGTATGCTTAATTTCTGACTGGTCCTTTTCCATTTTTTTGGCATTCTCATTAAGATCCTTAAAAGTCTCACTAAGTTCCTCAGAGGTTTTTAGAAGATTCTTGAGTAACTTTATAAATGTGGTTTTAAACTCTATGTCCAGTAGTTTGCTTTCCTCCATTTCTTTCATTCATGATATGTACCTTTGTCTCTGCATTTTGGCTACTTCCCTGTGTTAATGGGGTGGTTTTCTGTGGTAGGTGATCGTGTGGTTGAGCCTTCCCTATCACCTGAGGTGAACATTTTTGATGCACCCCTTTGTGGGCTGAGTGCAAAGTCTTGTAGTTAAGCCTTGATTGCTGTTGCTACACTGCAAGGAATTGACCTCCAAGCCAGTTGGCTGTGAGGACCTGCTGTGTCTATAATGGAAAAACTGCTGTGTTGGAGACACTTTTATGGGGCAGTACTTGTTTCAGTGGGGCTTTGGTGCTCACTGAGTCTGCCTCTTGAATGTGTCACTTATGGATATGAGGAGTTGAAATCTGGTGTCATTTCACACTGACCACTAGGTTCCTTAGCTTTTTGCAGCTCCTCTGAGTCTCTGTGAGCCCCTCTCTTTCCTTCTAGTTGGAGAATTTTCACTCAGTCATCTTCCTGTGGTTCTGGATGATGTCTATTCTGTCTTTTAGCTGTAGTTTTGAAATTGTTGTGTGAGGCAGCAGTTTAGGTATTCACCTATGCCACCATCTTGGTTTCTCCTCTAGAGTTGTCTTTTAATCTGTGACTTATATGCTTTTCATTACCTTTACCTTATGGCCTCTTTGCATCGCCTGTTCCCTACAAGGTTTTCTTTGTGGTATTCTCCCATCTTGAACTGCACATGTGTTATAAGTTGCACATACATGCTTAAGTAGACCTCAAACAATAGGTACTTATTTATTGAATTTTACTTGGAATAAGATATAATCAACCGTCTGCACAGATTGCCCATGGCACCAGCAGGTAAGCCTTGATGGACACTCTTAGTAGAAGGATGTTGACAACGTGCTTCTGCTCCATGTGGTGCTTACCATGTTTGTCATATTTTGTTTGAGGTTTCCTTGTTTGTTGATTGCCAGTGGCTCTTAACTTCCCTGAAGCATCTTATGAATCCTTCCTGCAGATTTTTGATTACCAGATAATTCCATGAATCCAACATAATATGTGTAACACACTTTTGTAATAAGAGTTCCCATAGTCAACATTCAGTTCTTCAGCATTTCTCTCTTTTCTGGTTGTTGGAATAAAACAGATGATGATGAAACCTGTTCTCAGCAGAATTTATTTGTATAAGGAGAGTCAATTGTCAGGGACTCAGAAGACCCTTCTTTGTAAGTGGTGTTTCTCAGTGTTAAAAGATATTTTGCATCTGACTGAGTCACAAGCAGCATATACTGAGCAGAAAGCCTTCTTCAGTGATGCATGTGTGTGAGAGAGATTTCTGTTTCAGTTCAAACCTTCACTGTCAACAGAGGGATGCCAGTGGAGAGAAACCCTGTGAAGAAGCTATGGACATGGCCTCTTTTGTGACCAGGTGCAGCTTCTATTTATCTTGGGTTCCTTTAAATTGGAAGGAGATTTGGGAAGACTTCCTGACCATCTCAGAGATTCTCCAGCACCAAGCCACTCTCAACAGAGGAGCCATACAGTGGTAGTGATATTTCAAAGGAATTTCTCAATGGAAAAAGGCATCACCAGTGGGTTACATGTGAAAAAGCTGCCAGTCACAACAGAAAGTTGTTCAGTGTCACAATATCTTCTCTGGAGAAGTGAAATAAGAGTGTAACAAATATGGGAAAGTTTTTAGATGTAGCTTTAACCTTAATAGACATAGGAAAGTCACACTGAAGAAAAGTCCTATGAGTGTATTAATTGTGGGAAGCCCTTCCATCAAAAGTCTTCCTTCACTAAACACAACAGAATTTACACTGGAGAAAAACCTTATGATTGTAGTTATTGTGGGAAATCTTTTAGGGAAAATAGTCACCTCCTTCCCACAAGAGAGTTCACATTGGAGAAAAGCCTTGTCAATATAGTGATTGTGGGAAGTGCTTCAGTCAAAACTTTTACCTCATTTGACACCATAGACTTCAAACTGGTGAAAAATTTTATGAGTATAGTGAATGTAGGAAATATTTCCTTAACCACTTCCTTAACCACAATAAAGTTCACAGAGGAGAAAAGCTGAATGAGGAAAATTTCCACTCTCACAAAGCATGAGAGATTTCACACTAAAGAAAAGCCATATGAATGTAATGATTGGTGGAAGTCCTTCAGCAGAAGCTCTACCCTCCTTCAATGCCACAGAGTTCACACTGGAGAAAGGCCTCTAGAGTGTATTGAATGTGGGAAATCTTTTTACTACAAATCTGTCGTCGTTCAACACCTGGAGAGTTCACCTGGAGAAGCTCTGAGATGGTCGGGAAGTCTTCCCAAATCTCCTTCCAATTTAAAAAAAAAAAGATTTAAATGTGCAGAGTATGTTTTTTCTTTTTCATTCTACAAAACCGAAGGAGAAACATGTGGACTCATTTAACTGAATAAAACCCCCCTTATTGGAACATACACTCTGCTAGATTCCTCATAAGTTTCAGGTACAAGTGAGGTCTACTACCTGATTGATGTCACAGTGAGTATTTGTGTGGAAGACATTTCACCTCCACCACCTGGCTAACCTGAAAAGTGTTCATCAGTCACAACCTCTGCATACTCAGGGATTATGCTTGAGAAAATCATGTGTTCTTTGAGCTCCTGGATGGATCTTCATTTCTTTTCTCTGTCTAGAGAACTGACCTAACCTAGGTTTTGTTCAGATCACCTTTCCTCAGCTAAGATGTGCTACCTCTTTGAGGGGCATTGTAGTTCTCACATTATTCTATGATTAACTAGAGGTCCTATGCACAAATTCATGCACAGGTGGGATCCCACAGTGTAGTCTTCGGGGATCAGGCCAAAACCCACAGTCCAACACTGTCTGCCCCTCCTGCCTGCTGCTCTTGCTTATCCTAGTTCCCCTGTGCCTGTCGTGGGTTTGCGCCCAGTCAATCCCAATCTGGAGAGCCATGAACACTGCATCTGGTGCCCATCCAAAGGGGGTAGAGTGGGGATCTAGGATGTGATTGGCCCTCTGGTTGGGTGCTGGGACCCCCTTCCCAGACTGGGATCTGGGTTCATCCCAGCATCTGGACTCATCCATTGATCTTTGTGCAGATTGTCAGGAGCCATCTGGCCACCACTTTTATATCATTTCTTCCTTGTGGAATGTCTACAGAGGGAAAGCTGCCACAGTGCCCAAGGCCAACTTCCAGGAGGCTGACAACACTGTCAGTTTCATGTTGGAGGCACTAGTCTGCCAGTATCTGGCCTGTTCTCTGGAGATTGGACCTGTAGGACTACTGAGAGAATGAGTGGCTGCAACCTGCTGATAGGCTGCCAGGACAGATCAGTCAGCTGAGTGTTGCTCCCACTGAGGAAGTGTACTGACCACCAGGGGGAATTTCCTGCATCATAGTGACTAGTCAAGTGGTTAACCACAGGGTTGGACACTTAGCATATTAGGCTTTTATATATATAGATTGCTTCATGTTCCAATCCACTAACCTGCAAACCTGTTGCTGTTCTCTGGTCTGGTTTATGATCCTTTTGTAAAGGTTTTTTTTTTTTTAATTTTGTACCTTATTTTTTTTGGTTCTATTAATTTCTGGAATGATTGAAATGAAAGTTGCAATCTGTCAGCATGAGAGGTGAACAGATATGTTGGGATCCCAAGTTTTCTGTGCTTTGAAATGTACAGCATAATAGCAGAAAATTGTTTTTTGCCCAATATTGGATTATTTTTTATTGCTTCTCAAGGCCTTGAGAGAAAATATGCATGATTTTGTGCCAGGCTTCTTTTCCTAGCCTTACAAAGGGTTCAACATTCTGGAGAAAAGGGCTTCACATAGATGATTAAAGAGTCCAGAGACGAAACAATTTTGAAAGGCATTGGGGGTCAGAGGAGCTTCAGCTAAAGGAACTGAAGACTCCTTCCTCAATTCAGGAACCTGCTTTTATTTAATGCAATTTGTCCTAAGGTAAGGTGGAGATATATACTTCAAAGGGTAAGGTATCAAAGGATATTGTCATTTTGGGGAATAGCCTACACCTGTTCAGGTATTTGGCCAACAGAAGGCAATAAAATGTCCTAAGCTGTCAGTACACAATCCTATTCAGGTTTTGGGGAAGTGCTGTTTAGCCATTCCAACAGGCAAACCATATGTGTGGTTCAGCCCTTGTTGAGCCACCCAAGTCCCATCAACCTTTTGATGGAACTCTTATAATTATTAGATGCTGGAATTGATTCTCAGCATCCCACCCTTTTTGAATTTTTAAAATTTAACAATAATGTATGTTTTAAGATTTTTAATTCAATGGAAAGGACAGAGTTCTATCAAGTCCCTTTAAATTGCTTTCAAGCATTAAAGGAATCAGCCTGCAGTCAGTTTCTTTTTGGGCCAACAGTTCTTTAAGTCCCAATTTCAATGTCCAATGATTCCTTACGTGTACATGTCAGCAATGATATTTCAGTTCTGGATGGTGGACAAATGGTGGCAATGCAGGTCTGACCTTCTCTGGTTTGGTCCTGGGCAACCTGCTTTGATGCACAGCTGCTGACTACTAGCATGGCAAGGCATTCTCACCATATTCATTTCTGGACTGTTTCTCCTCTGTTCGTGGGGCTACTGCTATTTCTGTGGCTGGAGCAGTCCTGTCAGTTCCTCTCTGAGGAATCCACAGAGGCGTGGAGTGTTCTGGAAATATATAAACATATTCTCGACCAAACATTAATAAATGGATCCTTTCTATAAATTAGACTTGGGATCCTTTTTTATTTTTGCCCAAGCGATTTTCCTTTGGCTTATTTTGACACCAGGTATGTTTTCATGGGTTTCTTGCTATTAGCATTACAAATTAAAAGTAATTTTCCAAAGTAAAAAGTTTTCATGAAGTAATTTACTTACAAGGAATTATTCTTACAGGATATTTTTCCACTATTTGCTCCCCCTTTTTTGTTTTTGTTTTAATAAGTCTTTATTGTTCAGATTATTACAATTGCTCTGTGGGAACCTCTTTCCACATCCCGCATGTTTCAGGGTTCCCAATTCAGGGTTTGGGTTCTGAAGGAGGCCGCACGCAAATGAAATGAGAGACCAGAAAGCATTAATTTGGCGATATTGGGGGGCCAGGCGGGAGCCTTCCTCTAGTGGAAAGGACTGCCCTTTGCTCTGGCCTTTTTCTCCCTTTTATTAAGGCTTTGGGACACACCCCTAGCCTTTAGGCAGGAACTAACAAAAACAGAAATTAACATGATACAAACAGATAGTTTCAACTAAACAATGAGTAATTAGCTCTGACCTTTCAGAGCAATTAAGGTTGACCAGCTTTCCTGGCTTCCTGTTTACATCCATTTAGTGAGAACAATATTTGGTTTCCAACATTGCTCCTCTTTTTTTTTCCCTCCATAGGTCCCCTCCACCAGTTCCCACCCCACCCTCTACCCTTACCACCCCCTCCCACTGTCCTCATCAAATAGGTGTATGATTTTTGTCCAGTTTCTTTCTGCAGCACCCACACCCCTTTCTCCCCACCCAAGAATTGTCAGTCTACTCCCTTTCTATGCCCCTGATTCTATTATATTCACCAGTTTATTCTGTTTATCAGATTTTTTTATTCATTTGATTTTTAGATTCACTTGTTCATAGATATGTATTTGTTGTTCATAATTTTTATCTTTACCTTTTTCTTCTTCCTCCTCTTCTTAAAAAATACCTTTCAGCATTTCATATAATACTGGTTTGGCGGTGATAAACTCCTTTAGCTTTTTCTTATCTGTGAAGCTTTTTATCTGACCTTCAATTCTGAATATTTTCATCTCCTCTTGGTTCCTTTTCATGTCATTCAGCTCCTTATAATTCTCATTGAGTGTTGTCATCCAGCCATTTAAGCATCCTTATAACCATTACTCTGAATTCTTTCTCTGATATGTTACTAGCCTCAATTTTATTTAACTTCCTTTCTGGTTATTCCTCTTTTTCTTTCATTTGGGGATTGCTTTTTGGTCTTCCCATGTTTTGCTATAACATTTTAATTATAGGTCTGATTGCTTTGTTACCAAGGTTTATGGGGGGATGGTGCTACTGGTGTGATCTCTCAGGTATCCTGGGCTTGGTAATCTAGTGTAGCTTCCTACTTTAGCTATTTGGGTTCTCTCTCTCTCTTTTTTAAAAAATATATTTTATTGATTTTTCACAGAGAGGAAGGGAGAGGGATAGAAAGTCAGAAACATCGACAAGAGAGAGACATCGATCAGAATTTCTATTGCGGGGCAGCATGTCCTTGTCTGTACAAAATCACACGCAGCAGGGGCTCCCAATGGCTCCTAAGCACTGTCTGCAGAGTGGTGTGCCCTGGATGCCTGTGTGCTGGAAATGCGTGAATGTGGTGTCCAGAGTTCTGCCGCTGGGAAGGAAGGAAGTTGTACTTACTGCTGCGGGAGCCCTTTGGAGGTGGAGATCCCAGGGTACATGGGTCTGTGGGTAGAGCAGCAGGATTTTGGCTGTAGTGGCTGCTGGGTTGCCGGCAGTGTCTGGGTGGTGGTACTGATGAGTTCCTAGAAAAGGCTGCTCTCCCTTCAACATGGCATGGGCTCCGTACCCATGTTCCACAGTCCAGGAGTTCCCACAGTGGTAATAGTCTCTCTTTGTCCAGGAGAGCCTGGTCTTCCAGCCCCTGCTGCTCCTGCTGAATTGAACTGTCCCTCACTCACTCACACAACACACCACACACATTCACACACTCTCCTATCATCCCCTCACTCACTCACTTCCTCTCCCTCACCTTTGTCCTGCCAGCCACCATCTTGGGAAGTCCTCTCTTTTTTCTTTTAACATAGAGGCTCCAGCACTCAGAATCATGATTAGAACAAGGCATAAGAGGCAATGTCCCAAGGAACCAAGATGGAGCATAGGTAAATACCTATACTTGCTGCTTCCCACAACCATATCAAAATTACAACTAAAATACAGAACAACTATCATACAGAACTGGGGGAAAGCTGGATGAGTGGAAGTAATACAACTAAAGGAGTTCATCACCACCAAACCAGGATTATATGAAATGCTGGAGGGTAATCTTTAAGAAAAGAAAAAAGAAAAAGGTAAAGATAAAAAATTATGAACAACAAAGTGACAATAAATACATATCTATCAGCAAGTGAATCTAAAAATCAAATGAATAAAAAATCTGATAAACAGAATAAACTGGTGAATAGAATAGAATCAGGGGCATGGAAATGGAACAGAATGATGATTCTCAGAAGGAAGGGGGTGTGGGAAGAGATTAGACAAAGATCTTATATACATATGTGCAGTACCTATGGACACAGACAATAGGGTGGCTATATATGATAAACCCACAACAAACATCATGCTTAATGGGCAATAACTAAAACCATTTTCCCTAAGAACAGGAACAAGGTGGATGCCCACCCTTACCACTCCTGCTCGACATACTACTGGACATACTAGCCATTTCAATTAGACAACAAGAAGAAATAAAAGACATCCAAGTTGGAAAAGAAGAAGTAAAGCTGTCCTTATTTGCAGAGAACATGATATTGTATTTAAAAAGCCTGAACGACTCCATCAAAAAACTAATAGACTTAATAAATGAATTCGGCAATGTAGCAGGATACAAAATTAATGCCATGAAATCTATGGCATTTCTATACACCAATAGTGAACTTACAGAAAGGAAGAGTTAAAAAGCAATCCCTGCCAAAGCTGGTTTGGCTCAGTGGATAGAGCATCAGCTTACAGACTGAAAGGTCCCAGGTTTGATTCCGGTCAAGGGCATGTACCTTGGTTTCGGGCACATGCCCAGTAGGGGGCATGCAGGAGGCAGCTGATTGATGTCTCTCTCTCATCAGTGTTTCTAACTCTTTATCCCTCTCCATTCCTCTCTGTAAAAAAAAAATCAATAGAATGTAAAAAAAGAAAAAAAGCAATCCCATTGACCATCACATCAAAAAAAAAAAAAAAAAAAGATACCTAGGAATAAACTTAACCAAGGGGGTAAAAGATCTATATGCGGACAACTACAGGAAACTGAATAAAGAGATAGAGTAAAATGTAAACAGAAGGAAGAGCATACCGTGTTCATGTACTGGTGGAATCGACATAATTAAAATGTCCATACTACCTAAAGCAATCTATAGATTCAATGCACTCTCCATTAAAATACCAACAGCCTATTTCACCAACCTAGAAAGAACCCTCCAAAAATTCATCTGGTATAAAAAAAGACCCTGAATAGTCACAACAATCCTGAGAAAGAAGAACGAAGTAGGTGGGATCTCAATACAGATTTCAAACTGTATTACAAAACCACTGTTCTCAAAACAGCCTGGTCCTGGCACAAGAATAGACATATAGACCAATGGAATAGAATAGAGAATCCAGATATCAATCCAAACCACTATGCTCAATTAATATTTGACAAAGGATGCATGAACATACAATGGAATCAAGACAGTTTCTTCAATAAATGATGTTGGGAAAATTGGACAGATACATGCAAAAAAATGAAACTAGACCACCAACTTACACCATACACAAAAATAAACTCAAAATTGATACAGAATTAAATGTAAGATGGGAAACCATAAAAATACTAGAGGAATACACATGCAGCAAAATCTCAGACTTATGCCAAAGGAACTCATTCACTGATACTGCTCCTAGGGTAATGAAAAATAAAAAAAGAAAATAAAGAAATGGGACTACATCAAAATAAAAACTTTTGCACAGCAAAAGAAACCATCAACAAAACAGCAAGAAAGCCTATGGGAGAATATATTTGCAAATGTTATCACTGATAAACTTTTAATCTCCAACATCTACAGGGAACTTATACAACTTAATAAAAGAAAGAGAAATGATCCAATACAAAAATGGGCAACATACCTAAATAGAATCTTTTTGAAAGAAGACAGAAGGAAGGCCAAGAGACACATGAAAACATGCTCCAAGTCACTAATCATCAGAGAGATGCAAATCAAAACGACAATGTGGTATCATCTCACACCTCTCAGAATGACTATCATCAACAAATCAACAAATGACAAGTGTTGGCGAGGATGCAGAGAAAAAGGAATCCTTGTGCACTGCTGGTGGGAATGCAGACTGGTGCAGCCACTGTGGAGAACAGTATGGAATTTCCCCAAAAAAACTAAAAATGGAACTCACATTTACCCCAGTATTCCCATTTCAACAAATATCTAGAAACACCAATGAGAAAGGATATATGCACTCCTATGTTCATAGCAGCACAATTTACAATAGCTAAGATTTGGAAACAGCCTAGGTGCGCCTCAGCAGATGACTGGATCAGAAAACTGTGGTACATCTACACAATGGAATACTATGCTGCCATAAAAAGAAGGAATTCTTACCATTTGCAGCAGCATGGATACTGGAGAGCATTACGCTAAGTGAAATAAGCCAATGAAGAAAAATATTACATGACCTCACTCATTTATGGATAATAAAGAACATAATAACCTGATGAACAAAAAGATAGATACAGAGGCAGTAAAGCATAAAAAAGAATGTCAAATTACAGCAGGAAGTTTGGGGATATGGGGAGAGATAAGAGATCAACGGAAGGATTTGTGTGCATACATATAAGTATAACCAATGGACACAAGACACTGGGGGGGGTGAGGTCATGTATGGAAGTGGGGTTGGAGGTGCAATGGGAAGATAGGTACACATGTAATACCTTGATAAAAGAAATTATGAAAAGAATAAAATAAATAAAATGGTTGATTCCTTTTCCTTCCTAGCCACCCACAGTACTGAAAATTTTAGTTTTTCTGCAAAACTGCCACATGCAATGTTTAATATTTATTTATTTAATTAATTATAACAATTTCCTTCAGTATTTGGTTTGAATTCAGCAATTCATTCTCTGTGTAAGTGAAGTCACTTGGATCTGAAAATTCCTGATTTTCTGTTTCCAATTAGAATTTTCATTTTTCTCTTTCTCTACATTTTCAGTATTCACAATGTATTGTTGAATTTTAACTTAATACTTTGAACTTCTCTTCTGGCCATCTCTTCTGCTAGCTATGAAGACCTCGATTTCTGTTCACACTGATCCTTTTCAGACTACCTCCAGACATCATATTCCATTTTCATTTTCTCTAAATCCACTAATCTGTTCTCAAGTTCAAGTTGTTCATATTGTAATACCATAAGTTTTTGAAAATCTTCTTCCCTGGCAGCTTGTACTTTACATAATAATTCACAATCCTTTTCTGCTAAGAGCACTTTGTGGTGTTCAATAGCCAATTTGAGAATTTCATTGTCTGACTGTAACCCATCCAGTTCACTTTGAATCTCCTTTCTTTCTCTTTCTAGATCACTCTTAGCTCTTGCTGCTTCCAGTTTGATGTCTGTTATTTTCAGTTTGTTTGAATGTTTAAGGTCTTACACTTCATTGGTCAATGCATTTATTTCTCATTGAGCTTTATATAATTTACTGATTAAAACAATATTTTGTTCATGGCTTGATTCTAGCTCTTTTTTCCAAGCGTTCAGCTTGTAGTTTAACTGACTGTTTTTCAGCCTCCAGGGATTTGGTTGTAGTTTGCATCTCAGCCAACTGCTGCACCTGAATTCTTTGGACATTTTCTACCTAAGCTCTAGAATTCTCTTTTTCAGCCTTTAATTCAGCTACTTCAGACTCTAACTCTTTTAATTTCTGAATCAAATGGACTTTTTCTTGAATATGTCGCTCTACTTGTTTGGGATCAAGACTGAGCAGCTGATTATGTAGTTCTTTATCTTTCTCCAGTCTTGCAATATCTGATTCATATTTTATTTTTATTTTTCTAAAATACATGCAAATTCTTCTTTCTGGTGTTTGAATTCTAATTTAAGAAATGTATTTTCATAGTGACACTTATTATATACAGCTGTATACTTTTCAATTTCTTCATCCAGACTCTTAAGACACTCTCCCATTGGAGTTTCTAATTCTCATTGTATTTGGGATCTGAACAATTCCAAGCTTTGTGGGTTAATACTTGCAGCTTTATTTCTTCTAAGTCTTCAGTTTTCTCTAATAATTCTCCTCTTAGTTCTTCAAACAGCAGCTGGAATTTTTCATAGTTAGATTGCTGTTTTTATTTAATAGGCGCTTGAGTTCATTTTGTGTCTTTGTGTACTCGTTTTGCAACCTATTGTGTTTTAGCGGGTTTAGCATTCTGGAGAAAGGGGCTGCACATAGATGATTAAAGAGTCCAAGGACAAAAGATATTTTTGAGAAGCATTGGGGATCAGAGGAGCTTTAGCTGAAGGACCTAGAAGACTAGTTTGACCAAGGACCTGTGCTTTATTCAACACAACCTGTCCTAAGGCATGGTGGAAATAACTGTACGCTTCAAAGGGTAAGGTATCAAAGGGTTTACAGAGGTTGTCAGTTTGGGGAATAGCCTACAGCTGTTCAGGTGTTTGGCCAACAGAAGGCAATAAAATGCCTTGAGCTGTCTGGCACTTAACAATCCCATTCAGGTTTGGGTGAAGTGCGGTTTAGCCATTTCCAACAGGTAAACTACATGTGTGGTTCAGCCCTTGTTGAGCCACCCAAGTCCCATCAACCTTTTGATGGAACTCTTGTAATTATTACATGCTGGAATTGGTTCTCCGCAAAAAGGGTGCAGGCTGGCTGAGGGACACCCCTGCCCCCATGCATGAATTTCATGAACCGGGCCACTAGTCTTCTATAAAGACAAACCAAAGTATGATTTTTATTATGGGACTTGGGAGAAAACGTGATGTCCCTCATTCATTTGGTGATGTTGAATCAAATAAAACACTCTTCTCTTTTTAATGTTTTTAATTGCTCTTTTAGAGAGGAGACAGACAAATAAATATCAATAATGAGGGTCATTGATCAGATGCCTAATTGTTTTTAAATATGTATTTTTTTATTGTTGATAGTATTACGAAGTTTCCCATTTTCCCCTGTGCATATATTCTCTGGAGGATCTCTTCCAGTCCTCCCCATGCCCCACTCCTGGGAGATCTGCCTGTCTGTTCCAATTAACCAGGCTTCTGGCCCCCATCCTTCTCCAGGGACACTTGCTATCCCACAATACCTTTATTCACCAATGTCATTGGCTGGGTTAAGAAAACTACATTACCCAGAAAGGAATGCATCCACATGGGTAGAGCTAAAGGGTACTTTTGGTGTCAGTGCATCCAGTTGCAGGGAGGGAACTTTCTATATCCTTCTCCTGGCAGGCATTTCGACCTATTCAGATTCTTCAAGGACTTACAGGCTTCAGCCCACAAGTCCTGAGTAGGAGGAGGCCTAGAAGGCAGTACTGTGTAGTGATGTGTCTGAGGCTAATTGATCACCAACAATTGGAACTCTGTGTCTGCCAGATTCTTCTGTTTACATAAACTCAACTTGACCCCATTTAACTCTCCAGCCTTGGGGTCTGGTGCCTCACAATTACTGCAGCCCAGGAAGCCTCATCGAGAACAGTGAGTCTCTCCTGGGTGACGCAAGGTGTGATGGGGCAGAAAGGCTATAGACTGCCATGCCACTTTCTAAGGACACTGTGGTGGGGCTGAGCCGGAAGGCTTAGGAAAAAACCCATGCCTGTTTTGAGTCTAAAGGCAACAAAGAAGATGAGGTATCATTTTGTATGAGGAGTTTTACTTTCATTCCCAGAAGGCTGGGGCCATAGATGGTTGTGAAAAAAAAAAGAGACATTTTCTGTGGTAGGGTTCTAACTTTAACTAAAATTGCTCAGAGAAAGAACAGACTTGAAGACAGAGGACACCTGTGGGCAGAAAGAAGAAGTCCTGTAAATAATAAGGTAACTGGAAAAAGTGAGCACTGAGGACTGAGCCCTGAGATAATACAGGCATCTCGAGGTCAAGGGTACTAAGTAGCCTGAGCCCATAGATCCTGGCAGTGTTTGCCAGGCTCTCAACAGACCATTTTCTTTCCACTAATTCCTGCAAATATAGAATCGATTAGGTGTACAGGTTTGTAGAGTTTATTCCAGGGCCTCACACACGTGGCCTCTGAGTAAGTGATGTCCTGGAATTGTCTAGCCACTCTTGTAGTGCTTAGACTTGCCTACTTTGAACAGATACTGAGCTCAGAACCCTAAAGCCATGACTAAAGAACCTTCTTTATGGCAACCAGTGTAATGAGTGGCAGGTCCTCCAGGGCATAGGTTCCAGAATATATAAAGGCTTGGAGTTAAGAGTGAACTGAATCAGGAACCAGCAAGTATGTTTTAATATATATTAGAGGCCCTATGTACGAAATTCATGCAAGAGTAGGCTTCTTTCCCCTGACTGCTGGCACCGGCTTCCCTCTGGTACCTGGGACCCGGGCTTCCCTCTGGCTATCAGCAGGCACCAGGGACCTAAGCTTCCCTCAGAGACCTGGCTTCATCTGGAAAGACATGCAGTCTACTTAGCATATTATGCTTTTATTATTATACTAGAGGTCAAGTGCATGAATTAGTGCATGCATGGGGTCTGGCCAGCCCGGCCCAAATCAGCAGATCAAGCCAAGCCTTTCAGGAGTAGATGGTGGTAGGTTGGTCAATGGCCTGCTCCAATCAATTGGAGCAGGCCAGCTGGGGAGAGGGACCCTATCCATGATTGAGGTAGTGGGCCAATTAGGGGAGGGGCTGTGTGCAATGGGTTGGCTGGTCCAACCCCAGAATAGAATAGGGAAGGCAATCAGGAGCAGGGTCAGTCAGGGAAGGACTGCAGGAGGTTGGCTGGCCAGCCCCACCACCTATTGGGGTGGAAGGGCAATCAGGAGTGGGGCTGGCTGAGGGGAAAGGCAGGGGGGTTGGCCGACCAGCCCCATCTCCTATTGTACCAGTTCACTGGCCTCAGTGGGCATCATAGCGACCAGTCACTCTGGTCATTACAGCATTCCGGTCGCTGGCTTTTTACATATATAGATATATACTAGTAGCCCTGCACCAGTAGGTTGCTGCAACTCTATGTAGCTCTCCGCCCAATGCCCCATCCTCCTATAGCTCCCCTTCGCCCCCTCATAGCGTGCTGCCCTGCCCCCTCCTGTAGCTCTCCACCTCCTGCTTGCTTGCTGCTCTGCCACCTCCTGTAGCTCTTTGCTGCCCACTTGTAGTTCATTGTCCCACTCTCCTACAGATCCATAATCCAGTTGTTACACAGTTGATCATTATGCCTAATGGCATAATAATTAACATGTTCCTCTCTTTTTATATAGGATATCTTTTTATTGATTTTAAATGTAGAAAGTAAGGAGAGTGAGAGAGACAGAGAAACAGTGATGAGAAAGAAACAAGGATTGGTTGCTACCTGCACAATCCCTACTGTACATCCAGCCCACATCCCAAGCATGTGACCTCACCAGTGCATAGAACTATGCTGAACCAACTGAGACACATCAGCCATGGCTGTAGATCATTTAACACAGGGAATCATGGTAGTAGTAGCTCAGAAGGGACAGTGTGAGCCTGAGGACTTGTTTTCCTGCTGGGGCCACTCTTTGTGGGAGGTGGGTGTCACAACACAGCATAGGGACAAGAGTTGTCATGTACAGTGTCAGAGAGACATAACCATTTTGCAGTGGCCAATGCTTTTAAAAGATGAGTGGATCTGAGATTAATTGAGGCCAAAGAATAATTCAAACAATATGAGATTGGGTTCGTACATATTTATTTCTCTAAACCTTCTCCAGGATATTGTTCTGACCCTCAGTGTGGCCTGGCTCTGGGTAACAGTCACTCTGGATTATCTTAGAGGCTTGAGTGGTTATCTATGAGACTCATTAAGCATGGTACAGAGGGCCAGCACAGCTGGGACTTGAAAAACAGTTAAGTGGAGAGATGTTGGCTGTGACTAGTGAAAGAATATCAAATACAGCACCAGGGGAGGTGGGCTCTGGGTATCTGAGATCTGACTGTGGTTCTTCATAGGTTGAACTGAAGGAAAAACAGTCCTGGAGAGAGGCCTTCATAGCAGGACTCAAGGCTACTGCTATGAGAGTGGACTCTCAAGAGTCATAGCAATGCTTGATCCTATTTGAATCTGGCAAGCATTCTCCAGACAACACATGCTGTCTTGCCCCCTCCTGTAGTAAGAATACAAGGAGAAAACAATGGGGATGGAACTGTAGGAGTGAAGTTGTGAGGGGGGTGTAGTAGAAAGAGTGATGTGCACTTAGAGAATGTGTGAATTCATGGCCAGAGCACCCTGACATTGACATAAGAGTAAATGAAGGGAGAGTCCACTTCTAATGCTGGCTGGATGATAAAAGAAAGGTAATTTTAGGATAATTCCCTGAAAAGGGGGAGTGTTTTTGGTGCTACCTGCCAGGTTCAGGGCTTAAATAACATTTATGTATACACTTACCTTTTGTTTTTGGGGGGGTGACACACTGATTGTTAGGAATGACATAGTATACAATCAGTGTTATCAGGCTTGAAAATCTCCATAGGCATGGGTAAAGGAGAAGGGTAAGAGAGAAATGGATTATGGAGGTGGTAATCTATAATTCTGGATAAGGTAATTAGGAAACAATACATCCTCACAGGGGAAAATTTGTATTACCTTTGAATTCGTGTCTCTAGAAATTAATCTATGTGAGAAAAGTGTTGTTCAAAGAACTATGAGTAGCAGGTAGTGCAAAGCAATGACCTCAACACCTTAAGGTCCCAATGGTGATGCCATGTTTTTGTTGTCTTTGAGGAATAATCTGAGGGACTACAAAGGCATTGCCTTACTAGACCAGTATCAAAACACTCACACTCTCTTTATGGCCAACTTCTTTTCCTACCCTATGTTCTGAACACCCACCTTATTGTCAAGAGGAAGTGTGACATACATGTAAATCCCAAAGCTCAGTTACCTTCTATCTGCTTAACTGCCTTTATTGTAGGAAGACAAAAATATCAGTAGAAATATTAGATGACAATGACTTTCATGTGATGAAGGCCTGGTATCTTCTCTGGTATGTGGAATGCAGAGAGCAGATTGATGTGGAAGGTGAGAATCCTATCTAATAAAAGAGTGATATGCAAATTAACCATCACTCCATGACAAAATGGCAGCATCCATAGCCACAAGATGGAGGCGCCCAGTCCTCTCAGCCCCACCGGAGTCCCCCAGTCCGCCCAGTGGAGGCAGCATGGGGTGTTTAGCTGGGAAGTGCTGTGCCCCCACACTGTGATCCCTGTCCAGCAGCAACAGACCAGGCTGGGGTCTCAACCTGCAAGGGCCCATGGTGTGATCCCCGCCCAGAGGCAGCAGCCTGTAGTCTCAACCACTGAGTCACACCAGCCAAGCAGATATGGAGCAGCCTTAAATGTTTCTCTCTCTCTTTTTAAAATATATTTTATTGATATTTTATGGAGAGAAAGGGAAAGGGATAGAGAGCTAGAAACATCTATGAGAGAGAAACATTGATCATCTATCTCCTGCACACTTCCCACTGGATATGTGCCCCTAACCAAGGTACATGCCCTTGACCAGAATCAAACCTGGGACCCTTGAGTCTGCAGGCCAATGTTCCATCCACTGAGCCAAACCAGTTAAAAAACAACAACAAAAAAACCCTATCTAATAAAGAGGGAATATACAGGGGAGGGCATTTGGGAGTGACTGGATTGTCAGGGAAGGGCAACTGGGGATCTGGCTGGCAGGGGAGCAGTTAGCCATCGATCAGGCTTGCAGGGGAGTGGTTAGGGAGTGATTATGTTGGCAGGCAGAAATGGTTAGGGGCAATTAGACAGGCAGGCAAGCAGTTGAGAGCCAGCATTGTGAAAGGGTTGTCCAACATCCCCCGAGGGGTCCCAGATTGGAGAGGGTGCAGGTTGGACTGAGGGACACCCCTTACCCCCAGTGCATGAATTTTGTGCACAGGGCCTCTATTCCTATATAATGTAATATGCAAATGTCTTTATGCATCAATCAAATAACAACCAGATCACAGATCAGCAGGGGGTGGGGGAGTGAACTACAAATGGGCAGTGGAGAGCTACAGGAAGAAGTAGGGCAGGGGGGGGGATGGAGGGAGCTACAGGAGGGTGGGGACTGGGCGGAGAGCTACAGGAAGACTGCAGTGAGCTACTGGCTACAAGCGAGTGACAGAGGCAAAGAGCTACAGGAGGTGGGCAGGGCAGCAAGCTGTGAGAGGGGGGTTACTGAGGGAGCTACAGGAGGTTGGGGCAGCGGATAGAGAGCTACTGAAGGGCTGCAGCAAACTACCAGCAAGCTACTGGTGCACAAATTTGTGAGCAGGGCTACTAGTATAACAAAGTTGGAATCTTAGGAGTGAATCTGATCATGAGCTATACTGTTCCCATTATGATAGGATATGAACTTTGAGGATGTGGCCATTGCCTTCTCTCAGGAGGAATGGGGGCTCCTTGATAAGCCTCAGAGACTTCTCTATTGTGATGTGACACTGGAAGTTTTTGCATTTGTATCATCTGTAGGTAAGACCTTCACATTTTCCCAATATCCATAGATTATGTCCTCTCTTCCTTTATTTCTCTGGTGTAGCTTTCACTCTCCTACAGTGAGACCATGAGCTCTGCTAATTTCCCCACTGTCCTGTCAAATGTGCTGTGGCTGCCATGGGTGAGGTCTGTGGAGAGCCCTGAGCAAAGAACTCCAGAAACATCCCTAACATTGGTTGCCCCAGAGAATGCAGAATGTGTCTGAGAGTCAGGAATCTTAGTTAGCTTAATGGGTCCCACTTGCTGTTCCTCTCCCTGAGTGGGTGACTATGTTCAGATCCATGGCTTTCATATCTACCTCCTTCCTCTTACCAAAGGTCCTTGGTGACTGCCTGTGCCAGGTTATGGTCTATACTTATATGAACCTTGAGCTTTTCTTACAAGATCACACTTCAATTGTTATTACCTTCTATAAGTATTATTGCAAGCCAAAAATTGCTCTAGGCCAGTGCTAGCTGCTCATCTCTGTAGTCTTTCATTAAAACTTGGAATATTTCGGTTATACATATTTGTAGATAAGAATGTACAGGAGAACCCTGTTTTTTTCACAGGGTGAACATGCAGGATAATCTCAGAAGAGGCCTGGTCCTGTTGCAACTGTGGGCTAGATATGATGTAAGGGTTGTGTTTAGATGATACCAAGCACCTACTCATTTCCAACAGTGTTTAGGTACAAGTACTATAAGCAACAGCACATTTCTACCTTTTCTTTCCTATACATGACAATATGCTGACTTGTCATTTCTTCTGTGAATTCCTGGTTTTGACTACCTTCACCTGTGTGGCCTTTTTTTTAATCACTTGTTCATCTGCATTGCTTCATCTGCAGTATTCTCTAACACTGACCTTGACATGTGTTATGAAATGCACATACATGCTTAAGTGGACCTCAAGCACAAGTTATTTATTTATTGAATTATACTTGGAATAAGATGTAACTAACATTCTGCACAGCTTGCCCATGTCACTAGCAGAAGAGCCATGATGAACAGTTATCAGAAGAATGAGCTGATGATCCTGCTTCTTTTCCATATGGTACTTGCCATGTGTGTGTCATATTTCGTTAGAAGTCTTTCTTGTTTTGTGATCTTCAGTAACCCAGATCTTAATGGGCAGCATTTTATACATTCTTCCTGCAGATTTTACATTGTCAGTCAATTGCATGGTACCGTGTTATTTGCAACACACTTTTGTGAAGAGACTTCCACCTGTCATCACAGTCAGCATTCAGTTCTTCACCATTTTACTATTTTCACATCGTTGGCATAAAACAGATGATGAGGAGGCCAATGGTGAGCAGAGTGTATATGTACCAGGAAAGTCACAGGTCAGTGCCTCTAAGACAGCTCCAGCACTTCACTAGACACATCTGTATAAGTGGTATTTTTTCCTCTTAAAAGATACTTTGCACCTGATTGAGTTACACGCAGCATACCTTGAGCAGGAAGCCTTTTTCACTGACACATATGTGAGAGACTTCTGTTTAAGTGCAAACCCTCACCAGCAACAAAGATGCCAGTGGAAAGAAGTCCTAGAGAGAATATGTGGAAAGGACCCCATTTGTGTCCCAATGCAGCTTTTACTTACTATGGGTGCCTTCAATCACTAGGGAGATTGGGAAAGACTTGCCAATCATGTCAGACATTCTCCAGCACCAGACAACTTTTAACATCAGGGAGCCACATAACGTAGTGACATTTCACAAGAATTTCTCAGTGGAAGAAGTCATGACGAGTGGGATGAATATGAAAAAGCTTCCAGCCACAACCAGAGTATCTGCTCCAGAGAAGTGAATTATGAGTGTAACAAATGTGGGAAAGCTTTTAGAGAAATCTTTAACCTCGTTCGTCATAAGAGAATTCACACTGAAGAAAAGCCATATGAGTGTAGTGATTGAGGGAAGTCCATCATCTTGAGGTCCAAACTCTTTCAAAAACACAAAGTCCGCACTGGAGAAAAGCTGTATGAGTATCATGATTGCAGGAAGTCCTTCAATCCAAACAACACTAGAGAAGTCACACTGATGAAAAACCTTATGAGTGTAGTGAATGTGGGAAATCTTTTACCCATAAAAATCACCTCCTTATCCACAAGGGAAAAAAGCCTTAAGTGTATAGTAACTGTAGGAAGTCATTTATATGCAAGTCTACCCTCATTCAACACCACAGAGTTAACAGTGGATAAAAGCCATATGATTGTAGGGATTGTGGGAAGTCATTTACACACAGGTATACCCTCATTCAACACCAGAGAATTCACAGTGGAGAAAAGCTGTATGAATGTAATAATTGTGGTGAGTTATTGACATACAATTATACCCTCACTCAACACCAGAGTTCACAGTGGAAAAAAGCCATATGAATATAGTGACTGTGGGAAGTCATTAACACACACGTCTACCCTCATTCAATACCACAGAGTTCACAGTGGAGAAAAGCCGTATGAGTGTAGTGACAGTGGGATGTCCTTTAGGCAAATACTGTGGGATGTCCTTTAGGCAAATACTGTGGGATGTCCTTTAGGCAATGCAGTTCACAGTGGTGTAAAACCTTATGAGTGTAGTGAATGTGGAAAACCTTTTATCTGCAATCGTCACCTCTTTATTAATAAGACGGTTCACACTGGAGAAAGGCTATATGGGTATGCTGATTGTGGGAAGTCCTGCGTGCTCAGAAAAAAATGAATTCTGTATTCTTACTTCTGTTTGAGGAAATGATGAGTACTCCGAGCTCTTATGATCTTTACTCCTTTGTCTCTAAGGAATGACCTAACCATTTTTTCGGCCAGACCACCATCCTAAGATGCGCCATGCCTTTCAGGTACATCGTGTTTCTCACATTGTGCTGTGATTAATTTTTTCAGGTAGTTATTATATGCAAACTACTTGCTGTATATGGCTCTGGTTTATGATCTTTTTTGTAAAGGTGTTTTTTGCATTTGTAGCTTTAAATTGTTGGTTCTATTCTCTGCCCAGGATGAATTCAAAGCACAATTGTGATCTGTCAGCAAGTAGAGGTGTGAGGATCCCGAACTTTCAGTGCTTCAAAAGGGACATCATGATGGCCAAAAATCACTCTTTTTCCAATATTTGCTTATTTTGCATTTCTGCCAAAGTCTTTTTTTAAAATTTATTTAATAAATCTTTATTGTTCAGATTATTACATTTGTTTCTCTCCTCCCCCCCATAACTCCCCTCCACCTGGCTCCCACCCCTCCCTCTGCCCTTTCGCCCACCCCCATTGTACTCATACATAGGTGTATGATTTTTTTATTTTTAAATTAAATCTTTATTATTCAGATTATTACATTTGTTTCTCTTTTTTCCCCTCCATAGCACCCCTCCACCCAGCTCCCACCCCTCCCTCTGCCCTTAGTTCCCTCCCATTGACCTCATCCATAGGTGTATGATTTTTGTCCAGTCTCTCCCTGTACACCCTTCACCCCTTTCCCCCCTGAGAATTATCAGTCCACTCCCTTTCTGTGCTCCTGATTCTATTATGTTCACCAGTTTATTCTGTTGATCAAATTTTTAATTCACTTAATTTTTAGATTCACTTGTTGATAGATATGTATTTGTTGTTCATAATTTTTTGGCTTTTACCTTTTTCTTCTTCCTCTTCTAAAAGAGTACCCTTCAGCATTTCATATAACACTGGTTTGGAGTTGATGAACTCCTTTAGCTTTTTCTTATCTGTGAAG
>PVJN01014923.1:0-45429 GCA_004026805.1 Lasiurus borealis | reverse complement strand
GGCGGGGGAGGTATTCTAGATTAAGGGATAGGGTCTCTAGAATATATAATACCTCAAGACAAAGGGAGCAGTGATCACCCTCTTTATGGAGGAGAGACAGTCTTAGGAGTTTTAGAGATAGTACCTGCATGCAGTAAACTTTTTGCACTTCTCACCTACCACCTTTTGTCCATGATGTCATTCTTCGAATCCATCTGGACAAGAACCTGGAAAAGAAATCACCCTTGCATCCTGCTCACCAAAAAGCAAACAAACAAACAAACAAACAAACAAAACTGGAATCAATACCATGCCCACGAGAAAGGTGAAGGGATTAAGAAACGCAAATTGGGAGTTACAAAATAGTCACGGGGATGTGAAGTATAGCACAGGGAATATAGTCAATGATAGTTAATGTGTGGTACCAGATTGGTACTGGATATATCAAGGGGGAAAATGTGTAAAGTAAATGGTGTCTCCCCACTATACTGTAGACCTGAAACTAATATATAATAATATTGAATGACAACTGTAATTAAAAATTAAAATTAAAAAATAAATAAATAAAATTGCTACATTTGCAATTTCTGGAAAACAAAACAAAACAAAAACAAACAAAGAAATCATGTCCAGACAGGCTCTTTATCAGATAATCAGACCTGTTTTCTGATCAAGATAAAGCTACTTCTTCCTAGAATTTCCACCATATCTGCTTCTGTAGTTCCTGAATAAAGCAAGTATAACTCTTACACAGGAGATATTATGGTGGGCATTTTTGTTAGGCAGCAAAATAATCTCAATAAAGAAAGCAGTGCATTGTTTTCATTCTGTCACAAGTTCCTTATGTCCAACGCCAGCTATCCAGAGGCCTTCCTCAGGGAACACTGTGATGCCTTAGGTTGAGTGCTCATCAAGGGTCCCCCAAGTCAGTGTGACCTAAATCTGAGATGAAAACAACAAGACCAAAACCTTCATGCTGTAAACCAAACTAACTTCAGAGTGTAATAAAGAAGGAAAAGCATTTATTTGAGCAAAAGGAGCTGCAGCCCAGGAGACACAGATTCAGGTTAGCAACCTAAATTGCGTTCTGCCAAGACAAAGTGAAAGCAAGGCACAAGTTCCTGCCCGGGTTCCCAAATTAGGTCCATTTTATGTAGATGAGGTAGCCAAATCTGTACCCTTTCTGATTGGTGTGAATCTCACACTTCTGATTGGTCGCCATACAACAGCTCCAGTTGATTGAACAGGAACTTCTTTTTTATATATATATATATTTTATTTATTTTTTTTACAGAGAGGAAGGAGAGAGATAGAAAGTCAGAAACATCAATGAGAGAGAGACATCGATCAGCCGCCTCCTGCACGCCCCACAGTGGAGATGTGCCCTCAAGCAAGATACATGCCCCCGACCGGAATCGAACCTGGGACCTTTCAGTCCGCAAGCCGACGCTCTATCCACTGAGCCAAACCAGTCTCGGCTAGAAACTTCTTTATAAAGTTGACACAGTCAGGCTTAAATGAGCATAGTGCAGGAGGCTGAGAGTTCAAGCTGAGGTTCTTGATATACAGGGTATGTGATAAATGCCTGTAATTAAATGGCCACTAAGCTTTTATTATTTATAAAATTTGATCCCTCAATTGATCATGGGGAGTCCATCTCAGGAAATAAATTCCTTATGGCATTCATATCAAATGAACCTTTCTTCTTAGGGTTCACAATTCCAATAATCTGAGAAAGCACCAGGTGGAAAATATGATTATTATGTCTGATAAAAAAGTTTGGAGCTTAGAAAGAATAGCAGGAATCACAGGAGATAAAGTTGAGTTTTGTAGGTCTCTATAAGGGCATTAGAAATTTGCATTTTGTCTTAAATTCAGTGGAGAGGTATTAGAATATAATAAGCATAGGAATGGCATGCTCTGATTTATATTTTAAAAGATCATTGTGATTGCTGTGTGACAAATAGATATTTGAGAAAGGCAGTCCAAGCAGAAGCAAGGAGACCAATAAGACGGCTTTTAAAATAGCCCAGACAGGAAATAATTGTGACTTGAAAGTGAGCAATCACAGTGAAGATCCAAATAAGATAGAAAATGATTTGAAGTTGAAATAACCAAAACTTTCTAAGTATTGAAGATGGGTGTGAAGAAAAAAAGAGAATAACTCTAAGATGTTTGGTTTAAGGAACTCAGTGTATTGTGTTGCAGTCGCATGGGGCAGCTGAGATGGAAAAACCCAGGAGGCAGAACATATTTATTTGTTGAGTGTAAATTCCAGTGTTCCATTCTGGAGGTGCTTACAAGTTATACTGCCTATATTTAAATAAAGCTCATAGTCTTTAGGATGCAGTGTTTGATCTTCATTTCTGAGATAAGAGCATCCAACCACATCTCTAATTAATTTAAGAAGCATACATAAGTCCCATTTTCAAAACAAACCTGCCATTCTATTATTTTTTTGTTTGTTTGAACTACCTACATTTGCATGTTTTCTTAATGAAATGCTACACACCCTATAATCTCTAAGTATATGTCAGTTTCTTTCTAGGGCTTTCCTTGACCCTTATCAGGGACAAGTGTCTTTCTGCAAGCAGTATCACTTCATTTTATTTGTATTTTTTAGTATAAGGTGACACATTGGCATTCCCATCAATTCTACCATGAGATCCTCAAGGGTGAGCATATCTCTAATTCATATTAAGATTCCTGGAGACCAGACCAGTGCATAACTTCTCACTAAAGACAAATTTTCATATGCACTCATGCTGAAAAAAATAACCCACAAGCAGTATTTTCAGACCCACCCACATTCATATAAATAGCAATGTCTCTCTCTAGATATATCTTCAAGTACAAAGGACAAACATATGGTTAAAAAAATCAAAGGTTTAATTTTAAAATTAATAGCAACTGTATGGTTTTATGTTTTTAAAACCATCCTGGCATATATGTATATTTATTTTTGCATTCAAAAACATTTCATTATAAATTTGGAAATAAAGAATACTGTTTTCAACTTTCTCAGTTTCCACTCTTCTGTTGTTAGTAAATATTGTATGTTGGAACACATTATTCCCATTCTAAATGTGCTCTTTTGTAATTAAACCAAAATGGTTTCCTGGAAAGTTGCACCTAGGGGTCAAGTATGTGACAATAACTCAGAGACTGGGAGGCAATAATAGCAATAGGTGTGCCCAAATGTGGGGCCCATTGTGGAGAAGGGTGAGTGCCAACTGAATGGGTATGTGCTCTCTCTCTGCTTCTTTTTACAGTCGTGGGGGTTTGCCAAAAATCTGTATGCTGCTGGCAGGCAAGCAAAGCCAATCTAAGCACCTGTGTTGCAAAATTCAGCAATTGTGTGATTGCCATTAGTGATCCATCTGTGGGGCTGGTACTTGCCACATGTTAGTTGATTCACATAAGGTGGGTTGAAATTCCACTAGATAAGGAGGGGGACAGCAAAATTAGTCACTTGTTCTTCTTCGTGATTGAAAAAATCTATAACAAACATTGATTAAAAGCGAGAATTTTAAAATGTATTTGAATTTATTAGTAATTGGTATTACATGACAAATGGAAAAGGTTTAATTCAAAAGGGGGGGGGAGTGCAGGAACAAAGCCTGCACTTTCTTCAATGACTTGTTATACACAAATGGAGTATCAGAGTCACTGGTCCAGCGGAGAAGTAAAAAAATCATGTCTTAAAAAGATCTAAAATATTAAGTGAGGGTCATTATCTTAGACTAGTGGCCTGTTGCATAACATTCATGCATGGGGGAGGAGGTTCTTCTCAGCCCAGACTGAACCCTCTCCAATCCAGGACCCCTTGGGGGATGTCTGACTGCCTAAACTACCAGTTGGACATCCCCCAAGTGTTCCTGGACTATAAGAGGGTGCAGGCTGGGTTGAGGGACTCCCCTGAGTGCATAGATTTTGTGCACCGGGCCTCTAGAAAATATATATTTAAAAATATAAATAAATTTAAAAAGAACTGCAGTTCAGAGAAGTTACCTAACATAACCATTCAAAAAACATGACCTGTTTAATATTCCTTAAAATGATTTTTATTTCTCTTATATATATTTTGTGTCACTTTTCATAGTGGTCCCTATTAATCAGTACTTCATAAACATCTCAGTCCCTAAGCTATTGAGATGATATAATCCAATAATATTCTATTACAAAGTATATGCATGATACTGTACATGTACTAGCTGAGGAAATCAATAAAAGATAAAACACCCATGGAATATATCAATGAGAAAAATGAAGGATAAAAACAAATATCTGTCATGAAAAAGTTCAGTTGGGAAATGTCAAATTTGGATTTTAAAAAAATCAGTGTTTCTGCCCAGATCTATTAAATTACAAAAATAATAAATTCTTCCCATATAGTTGCTTTAAAAGGACATTTATTTTCAAGCAAATTCTAGAAGAATGTATACCAAGTATCTTTTAGTAGTGAGTATATAGATTATTTATATTTTCAGATTTTGCTCTTCTGTATTTCTAAAACACATAACTATTTAATTTTGGAATTAAATACTGAAAGGAATATTTAAGGTGATCCATTGTAAAGATAGTAAACATTCAACTTAGAAATTCCAAAGGCACATGACTTTAAAGCAATGTAAAATACTACCATGAAAGTAATAAAAACAGAGATTCTTCTAGATTTTCAAATGCATAAAAATATTAGTTGAGAATCTTTATGTAAGGGAGTGTGTAATGATTTTATTGTTCCAACATTTCATTAGAATAATTTTCAAACAGAAAAATTGAAAGAATTTTACAGTAAAAATTCAATAAATATTATGTCTATTGCAATGAACATTTTGCTATACTTGCTTTATAGCATATCTAGTCATCTACATTCATGTACCTTTCTAAACACAAATTCATCTACCTAATTTTTGATGCATTTCAAATAAAGTTACAGACATCATTATAATCCCACAAGTACTTCAACATGCATTTTATTAATCAGAGTTCAATATTTGTTTCCAGTGTTTTTTCATTGATGTTTTTGAAGTAAAGTTCAGATACAATTCAATGCATAAATCCTGAGTGTCCTTTTAATGAAATCTGACAAATGTATCTAAATGTTAACTTTAAAAGGCCATGAACTCCCATATGATTTCACATATTTGTGGAATCTAAAGAACAAAATAAATGAACAAACAAAATTGAAACAGACTTACAAACTGGTGGCTTCCAGATGGGAGAGGCACTGTAGCGCTGGGTGAAAGAGGTACAGAGATTAAGAGGTACAAATTGGTAGTTACAAAATAGTCACAGTGCTTACAAAGTATAACATAGGGAATACAGTCAATAAATTTTGATAATTATATATGGTACCAGGTGAGTACTGGAAATAAAATGGGAAATACTTTGTTAATTATATATTTATCTAACCATTATGCTCTACACCTAAAACTACTATAAAAAGTAAATTGAAAGAAAAGATATATAATAAAAGCAAAGAGAGAGAGGAAGAGAGAGAAATTGATTCATACTGAGCTCATCTCCTTACTGTTATATTCTAATAGCTTTCTAGGTTGGTGGATTGAGGGTTATAAATAAAAATCAAATTCCACATTACTGAATTATATTTTATGAGCTGTTTCACCACTTATTCGTTTTTCACTAATTATTAGAGTTCTAAGTTTCAAGCCACAACAACAAAAACAACTCAGGTAGATCTAAATCTTTTCTGCCTAAGCAAAAGAGAAATTTATTGAAGAAAAATATGAGTTCATATGTTTCAATGAAGAGCATAGAGAGAAAAAAACCACCAGGAGTTGGAAGAGCCAGGCTTGGAAGTGAATGGAGATGCCGCTAAGGTAATAACCTTGATCGTTGAACCTGTAGAGAAAGACATAATGTAACAGACACTGAATACTGCCTTAGCACCTGTTCAGCACTGACGAAGATGAAGTCAAGTAGATACGACTCCCTGAACTACCATGGCCCAACATCAAAATCCACATCAAGGTGCACAGTCCCTGTGAATGTCCCAGTGGCCCACCTGAGCCACATGTTCAGTCACATGTCCCTTTTTGGAGAGTCTTAGAATGTGAGAATTTAGTATTTCTAGCTCCTCTAGTATGTGCAGCAGGCTTAGCATCCCAACAAGAATGATGAAGAAAGAAACTCTTTAACTATAATCAGGAATTTCATATTATTGTTACCAAAAATCTTTCAAATATCACTAACATACTTCATTTCATTACAACCCTATAAAGTTGTAACCAGGCCAAACCAAACATTCTTGTTTTATGGATGAGGGAGTTTTTCAAACAACTGATATTTTGTCAACTTGACCTTATACTACATTTTCTGGTTTGGCTAGTGAGTACTTGTCAGATTAGAACAGTGAGACCTCTTTTTTTTTTTGGGGGGGGGAGGGCTGGGGGGACAGGGCTGCAGGACCATACTGGTTAGACTAAGAGAGGTAACTTATGGACAGCAACTAAACCAGATTGTTCCTTATCCAGGAATCTAGACAGTTAATTTCGATTATGGCATCTCTCTACAATAGAAGATTCTAAACTTGAAAACTAAAGGCAGCCGTTTTCAGCAATGAATGTAGGTTGGCCAGCAGCAAGACTGAACAAGAAAACCACCCAAACTAATTACTGAAGATACAGACCTAATGACAATTATGTTGGCAGTTCCAGCTCTTCTCCTGAGACCTGGGCACAAGAGGTCCTTGTAAACTGTGAATTACTTGTATATTTAATTCTGGTATTAACTTTTCCTTTTTTGATTGAGCAATTCCCAACGGGTTTGTTATTTGCCAGTAGGAGCTATAATCATTGTATTAATAACTAAAGGCTCAGCCCGATACATGAAATTCATGCGTGGGTGGGATCCCTAGGCCTGACTGGTAATCAGCACCAATTGGGACCAGGCCAATCAAGGCTGGGCTGGATGCAGAAGGGATGGACATCAGACGTCGATGTGCCATAGTCAGTGGTTCACCTCCATGCGGTTCCCCACCTTCTGCCCTCCTCTTTCTCTTGGCATCACGCTGCCACTGTGGTGGGCAGGTCAATCGGATCCTTCTGGCCAGGTGGAGAGACAGAGAACATGATGTTGGCTGCCAGCCCTGAGGAGGGAGCTGGTCCTCAGCACCCCTGGGAAAGGGGCCAGCTTCACTGCCCCCCAGCCTCGGTTGCCCAGCCCAGGACCCAGCCCTGATCAGGTGATTGGGGCCTGTTGGCCAGGGAGAGGGACCCTGGGAAGTTGGCCAGCCAGAGGAGGTTGGCTTTGGGAGTGCACTGACCACCAGGGGGAAGCTCCTGCCTTGAACATCTGCCCCTTTGTGGTCAGTGTGCATCAGAGGGACTGGTCGTTCCAATCGTCCCAGTCATTCTGGTCGCTATATATATTAGAGGCCCAGTGTAGGCAATTGTGCAGACCCACCCACTCGCCCGCCTTGCTTGCAGCAGGGCCATTCTTGCCACACCCTCTTTCCAACTGCCCCTCCCACCTGTCGGTCACCAGCCTTGCTGCAGTCGGAGCCTGTGGGTCACCAGGGAGGGCCCAAAGTGCTCCATGCAACTCATGGTGACCAGTCATTTGATCATTTTGATTGTGACGCCTCTTGGCCTTTTGTTATTATGATTAGAGGCCCAATGAACAAAATTTGTACACAGGAATAGGGTCCCTCAGCCCAGCCTGCACTCTCTCCAATCCAGGACCCATTGGGGGATGTCCGACTGTCAGTGGGATCAGGCCTAAACAGGCAGTCAGATATTCCTCTCGCTGGCTCCTAACTGCTCCCCTGCTGGCCCAATCACCGCTAACTGCCCTCCCCTGCCAACCTGGTCTCCCCTAATTGCCCTCTCTTGCTGGCCTAGTCACCCCTAACTGCTCTCCCCTGTCAGTCTTGTCACCCCTATCTGCCCTCTTCTGCTGGCCTGATCACCCCTAACTGCCTCTGCCTCACCCCATCCCCTATCATTGCTTTGTCCAGAAGGACGTCTAGATGGATGTTCAGAAGATGTCCAGTCTAATTAGCATATTACCCTTTCATTAGTATAGCTAGATAAATAGGCGATGCTGATTTGAAACCTGCTTTTACCCACATTATAGTGATAGGTCACAATTTATTAAGTGTGGACCTCAACATTTTTTAACTACAATCTTTCATATAATTAATACTGAATTTATGCCCGCCTCAATAAATAATGTCATGGAATAATGGGTTTCTTTAAAACCAGAAATGCCTGCTTTACTTGCAGAAGTAGCTGAGAGACAAAAAGGAATCAAGATGTACTGAAAAACCGTCTCATCTTCATTTAAATTATTATCCATTTTATCTTCTCCACCCATTTCTATAAAACATTAATAAGGCTGTAAGTCTATAAGCTCTTATGTCACTGTAACTGTGTAGCTTTGGTCTCTACAAGAGATTGACTCCAAATATGGTATTTTTTGTTACAGTAATGTGCATATGAGAGGCAATAACTCATCTCCGCGAGCTCTAATTCTATAATAATTTATTCCCAGGCTTTGGCAGCTAATGCTTCACTCACTATTAATAGAAAATTGTGCAAGTGGTGTAGGTGGTACTTTCAGTTTAGTTATGCTGGAGTTAATTTTTTTTAATTTATAAAGTATTTATAAATCTCATCTTTGTGAGCTGCTAAAACTGTGTAGGCAGAAACCAGTTATCTTTTTATCTTGCATCCTTCTAAATTGTATCCACTTCTGTAGCCTACATAATGACTTATACTCCTCTTACTAAATCTGTTGTATGACCCCATCTGTTGCTTCTCATCTTGTGAAAGAGCTGATGACTTGTGTGGTTCATGACTAGAACTTATTTTGTTATTCCAATTACTCTGCTGCAGGTTTTGTTACAGAGAGTCTGAGGGCTTGTTACAGTCAGATTCCTGGATTCTGTCTAAGGACTGGCAGTAACACTTTCAACTTTTACCTTTATGAATTCTCTTTATATCTGGTAATACCCCATGCCTTAAGCCATATCAGCTATATCCTATGCAGTGTTTGCATATCTTTTCTCCTTCTTTTACTTTCTTGTGTAATACCTGAATTTTATTTATTGATTCTGAAATTAGAATAGCATATGAATTTTCACTTGCCACACAATATTTTCTTCCTTTGATTATTTTCCAACCATCTACAATTTCTGACACCATTCCTAATTTGTGAACCATGCAAAATCAAACAGGGGATGAATTTAGCCTATAGGACATTACTTCCCAGCCCCTGAGATACAACACAAAACAAAATTAACCCAATTTTAAATATTAGATTCAGTGTTTATAGGTAAATTTAATGTTCTCAACTGGTATTTATTGATTATCTAAATTGGGCAATTTAAATAAACAACTAAGGTAAGGCTCTATAATTTCAACAGGCAACACATAAGTATAAATAGTTAGAATATCAGAACTAAATGTGGCAAGGCACAAAAGAGTGTTATCGAGAACTAGAGGCCCGGTGCACGATATTTGTGCATGTGTAGGGTCCCTAGGCCTGGCTGGCAATCAGGGCCGACCAGGGCCTTCCTTTGTTCAATGTGCCCCCTAGTGATCAGCACACATCACAGTGAGCAGTCAAACTCCCAGTAGGTTGAACTTCTGAGGGGACAATTTGCATATTAGCCTTTTATTATATAAGATACTGAGCAGTTACTTTGATGTATAAGTTGCATGGAACAAAATGTACATACTTAAGTATATAGCTCAAGGAATTTATCAAATATGTACTTTTGTAAACAACCTTCCTAGTCAAGAGAATATGTATCTTCATCACCCTGGAAAAAATATCTTATGTCCTTTATAGTCTAAACCTTACCAAGAACAGCCATTATTGAAATTTTCCTTAGAATATATTAGACTTTAATGTTCTAGAAATGCATGTAGATAAAAATTATACATCATGTCCAACGGTAATAATAGCTTTCTCTAATTTTTCTTTTAGCTCTGACAGCAATTACTTCATGTTTTGTTGAACTGTGCTGTTATGTATGTACAAGTTTAATATTTTAAAATCCTTTTATTAAATTGACTCTTTTATCATATGAATATTTTTTATAACTGGTAATGCCCCATGCCCTGAGGCCTGCTTTACCTAATTGTATAGTCACATCAGCTTTATTACTACTGTTTAGCAATTTTTACTTTCTGATGTAACAAGAATTTCCAGAATCATCTTTACTTCCCCTGTTCCATATTTTAAATCAGTCATTGATATAAGGCAGCAATTTTCAACCAGTGTGCTGCAAGAATTATTGAAACATATTCAAGAATACCTAACTATTTAATCAGGAGCAATGACCTTTTCCCTTAGATTGTCAAAAAAAAAAAAAAAAAAAAAAAAAAAAAAAAAAAAAAAAAAAAAAAAAAAAAAAAAAAAAAAAAAAAAAAAAAAAAAAAAAAAAAAAAAAAAAAAAAAAAAGACAACAGCCAACACAATAATAGCTCTCCAGTATGAATGCCTGATTTTGAACCATAAATATATAGGTCATATCATAAAGATGATTTTTTAATACATTTTATTGATTTTTTTACAGAGAGGAAGGAAGAGGAATAGTTAGAAATATGATGAGAGAGAAACATCGATCAGGTGCCTTCTGCGCACCTCCTACCGGGGATGTGCACGCAACCAAGGTACATGCCCTTGACAGGTCGAATCTGGAACCTTTCAGTCTGAAGGCTGAAGTTCTATCCACTGAGCCAAACTGGTTAGGGCTAGAGTTGAATTTTATTGGTCACACAGCAAACATAATAAGTTTGCCTCTGATTGGTTAATTCTTGGTATCAGAAATCCTTGTATGCAGCTATAGGCACCTGATTTCTTTTAAGTCATTTTGGAACAAAAAGGATAGGTAATATGTATGACACATATATATATGTGTATGTGTGTGTGTGTTTGTATATATATATTCAAAATCAATAAAAATTATGCCTATTTTTGTCAGATCAGCAAAAAATAAATATTTTTGATAAGCTGCAGAATTTTAGTAGTTATTTTATGTGTGCCATGAGTTGAAAAAGGTTAAACATTGCTGCTCTTAGCAGTTCTGGTACATCTTGGTACATGATAGTATTTTAAAGCCATAATCTGGGTACTAGGGATCCTATACCTATGATAAATCATTATCTCTGAATTTTTTCTATGAAAGTGATGTGAGTCCTTTCTATGAAAGTTATGGATAATGGTCTAGCAGGAAGGAAAAATCACCTGTTAATCAGCCATTAATTGCAAGTCACCATGGGTAATTACATAAATCTCCCATCCTGTCCCTTGCCCTCAAGGATCTTACCATCAACTTAGAAAGGATGTAAAATACTTGTTGCTCAAGTGACAGGAAATGTGAGCTCATAATTAGATAATAGTCATCCATATCTATAGGTACACATTTTCTTTTCTGGTTCTCATTTTAACAGAGGGTAAAGAATATAACCTCTTGGTGAGAACAATTGATTAAAGAGAGAAAGAGAGAGAGAGAGAGAGAGAGAGAGAGAGAGAGAGAGAGAGAGAAGAGAAATTATATTTTTTAATTACTTCAAGGGTATTTCTACCCCTAATCATAAGGCACTGCTATGAAAATGGCCATGCTAATGTAAGCAACTACTTCAAATATATTTATGGAATAACATGTTTCATACATTAAAGAACAGCCAGAACAGGACTGTGATCTTTAAGAGAAAGGGAAAGCTGGAACCAGTTTGGCTAGGTGGATAGATCATCGGCCTGCGGACTGAAGGGTCCCAGGTTTGATGCTGGTGGAGGGCATGTACCTTGGTAGCTGATCGATGTCTCTCTCTCTCATTGATGTTTCTGACTTTCTATCTCTCTCCCTTCCTCTCTGTAAAAACTCAATAAAATATATTTTAAAAAAGAGAGAGAGAGAGAAAGGGACAAAATAAACCAGCCTGATGAGTAACATAGGTTACTTTCTGAAGGCAGTTTCCAGGTTGTGGTTCAGTGAAAGAAACACCAAACAAAGGCAAGCAATCACAATGAATGAAAGAGTCTGAAGTCAGAGATAAAAGATGTAGAATAGGCTGGTATTTTGGGGGAAAATACCAGAGAGGAGTGCACAGAACAGAACACAGAGAGAGCTTTACATAACTACAGGCTCTTTAAATATTTACCATTTTACTCTGCTTTTCCCAGATTAGGGTGGCATTCTATGAGGTGGTTGTGCTAATATCAATCTGAACATATTCTAGAACTAAAAAACAAACAAACAAACAAAAAAAACACACATGCTAAAGTCAGAAAAACATTTAAATTTATGGGACATTAGATAACCCTGTTATGAGTATCACCTTAGGTAGCTCAAATCAGCTGTAGATTAAACCCTTCACTGAACTCACCCTAATATTGCTTCATAGCTGTTGCAAAAGGATCAAATCAATGGCTTACCTACATGCCAGAGAAAATTCCAAACCTCTTTAAAGAAACAAAACAAAGTCCATCATCCCGCAACGTAAAATTCACAATGTCCAGGTTCCAATACAAAATCACTAGGTATACAAAGAAGCAGAAAAAAATATATGCCCTATAACCAACAGAAAAATAAATCAAATGAAAGAAATGAAGAAATGACAAGGAAGAGAGAATTAGTAGATGAGTACCTTAAAATAGCTGTACTGTATATGCCAGAATGCTCAAGAGTATTTTAAAAACTATAAAGGATGAGGGAATTAGTAGATGAGTACCTTAAAATATCTGTAATGTATATGCTCTGAATGCTGAAGAGCATTTAAAAAACTATAAATAGGGAAGAACTAGATGATAGCAAAAAGACCACAACTTAAAAAAAAAAAGCAGAAAAAAAAAAGAAGAGCATAGAATTTTGCATAGAGGTGCAAAGCAATCAGTTTGCTTGAAGACATAGAAATAGAATGAAGCACAAGGAGAATAAGACCTGACAGGAAAGAACAAATATTGGAAGAAATCATGGCTAAGCAATATCTTTGATGAATCCAATGAAGCCGCAGATACAAGAAATTCAGCAAACCCAATCAGAATAAATATATAAAAAAGCACACCAATGCATATCAGAGTCATATTTTGAAAACCCTTATAAAAGGAAAAAAATCTTAAAATGTTAAAATTCAATATTAATAAAGATTTAATGAAAACACTTAAATATAGAGTGATTGTGTTAAATCTTTACGAGGTTAGTTCGCTTGCCAGAAAATAATGGAAAGGGTCAGGTGTAGAAAAAGAATTACCAGATTAAAAGATAAGATGTGAAGTTCTAAAATAGAGATAATGACATACACAACAGATAAGGAGTTATTGACCAATAATTGTACTGTACTGCCTAAGGCAATATATGTTTTACTCACTCTATTATTTATATTAATGAGCTTTTAATGCCTTCATCTTTTCTTTGTGAGTTTAGACCTGTGAGTATGTAGACCTTAGGAAATTCTATGTACATTTGTGATTTAATGACATACTATTTTTAGCATCTCCTTGAAATGCCGCAAAATTAATAATGCTGCATATATGATATAAAGAGCCTTGTCACTTTGAATTTGCTGCTTGAGCAACTTTGCTTTAAAAAAGTATATAAATTACATAGTGGAATTTAATGAGTAAGGCATTTTCAGTGATATTAACCCTCTAAAGTAATTTATGCAGAACAAGGGGTTTTCTAAATATATATTAAATCTTCCTTTGAACACAATGATCTTTAAATTTAAATGCATATTCTTTAAACTATCCACCTACCCACCTGTTAATCTATTTACCTTTTTGAAAAAAGCTACAATTAATTATGAAATTTAATTACTCTGGAATAATGAAAACTATTCTGAATTAACTAATAAAAGACAAACAATATTTTTCTTAGCAGTAATCTAATAAGTCACATTTACATTGTTTTATACTCAATAAAGTACACTTATAGGTATTATATTATCAGAATTTTACAAGTCTTTTAGAGGAATAGAGACCTAGTATGACCCCTACTTTAAATATAAGAAATATAGTATGCAGAGAAAACAAGAAATTTGCTCAATATCACATAGCTAGTATTGGACTTGGTGTCTGATATTTAGGTAGCTCTTCCAGTCCTTCTTCTTATAATACAAAACTTCTTTAGCAATATACACAGATTTGTATACTGTTAATACATTGATTATGCCTTCACTAAAAGTAAATATAATGTCACTATTATTATTCTTGAATTAAACATAAAATTAAATTTAATCAAATAAATTTATCAATATTTATGTGATAATCTCAGCATTGAAGTGTTGTATCAAAATGGTAATGATTACTGATTTAGATGGTGTATTAGGTTTCTATTAATGCATTCCAAATTATCACAAAAATTAGAAGCTCACAACTTTGCCCATTTATTATCTCACAGATTTGGTAAGTCAAAAGTCGGGCATAGCATTGGTGGATTCTCTTCCCAGCCTCTTACAAGGCTGAAATCAAAGTGTTAGCAGGGTTGCAAATTAATTTGAGCTTTGGGATCCTTTTTTTGAGATCGCTAGTTATTCGCAGAATTCATTTCCTTATGCTTTTTTAGGTGTTTCCCTGAAATTTCAAGCCACCAATAGCAAGTGGGAGGCCTTCTTACACTTCAAATACCTCTCATTAACCTTTTATCCATATCTCTCTGATTTCCTCCTTTGCCTTCAAGGGCTCGAGTAATTGCTTTGGGCCTACCTGGATAATCCACAGTAATCTTTCTATTTTGAAGTCAACTCATTAGTAACCTTAATTTCATCTGTAAATGTTTATTTTTGCCATACAATGTAACATATTAATTGATGTGAAACCAAGCATGAAAATCATGGAGACAAAATTCTGTCTACTACAAAGATATTTTCTGATGATAAAAAATTATCAAATATATTTGTGTCTAGGGATAAAAGTCTATCAACTTGAAATTAAGCTTTAAATGTTAAAAAGCAAACTGAGGTAAAAATGTATTCAAAATTATTTATTTTGTTCATAATAACAAACAATAAATATATATTTAACACTTGTTATAGAACAATACTACTAGAATCAAGACAAAACTATCACCAATATCTTTTCTGTCTCCAATGTGCACAAAAAATATGTTGGACATATATTTGATAAATAATCAGATGATAAAAGGTAACGCATTATCTCTCCTCCAATAACACACAATAAATAAAGAGGAATTGACATGCCAATTCCAATGGAAGGAATCGAAAAAGAAGGCAAAACAAACAAATAAAAAGTGTCTCTATACCTAAAGACCATGATGTATAAGGGATGAAAGGGCAGAAGGTAAGCCTTGAAAAGTAAGCAATAACCTGATCTTTAAAGGATTTGATAAACACATTAAAAGGAAGGAAGGAAGGAAGGAAGGAAGGAAGGAAGGAAGGAAGGAAGGAAGGAAGGAAGGAAGGAAGAAAGGAAGGAAGGGAGGGAGTAATGAAGGAAGATGACCTTGATAAAACAATAAAAGAGCTTTATACAGTCTTTTTCTCTGAGTTTAGCCCTTAAGTACACTCACTCTTTTATAAGAAAAGATTTCCCAGTTGCAATAGAAAGCCAGTAGGCTCGATATTCAAAAAAGCTAATGTTTCTGTTGGAGTTCCAAAGCAGGAAGAGTTCTATGTCCCAGCTCAAGATAGTCAGGAAGAGGAGTTCCTTATCACCGGAGGGAGAGTGAGCCGTTTTGTCTGCCCAGCTGGTTGGATGAAGGCCAACTCACACTAGGGAAGGCAGTCTCCTTTACCTAACTATTGATGCAAATGTTAATGTCATCTGCAAACAGGATCACAGAGACACCCAGAATAGTATTGACCAACTATCTGGATCCCCAGGGCTGAGGTTTTGTTGACAGCTAGAATTGACCTAGGTCGCTGCTACCTCCACAGCCTAAGCCTCAAGATGAACACACCTAAAGCAGAGCTGTCACAGCTAAGCCCAACCAGACCCACAGCTTGAAGCACAACTTTACTGTCAAGCGTAGAGGTCACAGTAGCATGAAGAGAAGAAATTTTTGTGTTAATCTGTAAATCTAGTACTTACCTATTAGATAACTGGTTGGCCGAACATATCTATATGAAAAATCTAAGCACAAATTCATACTAATATATTTAATTGGAAGATCACTACTGATATCTTTATGTACTTCTTTATTTCATGCCATGACCATATTTGTTGTATTGTACTGAAGCATGATTTTAGGTGGGAAACTATGATAAATATTAATGTCAGCGCAATCCCACAGGTGCCTGGAAATTATGTCTGAAATGATAACAAAATAAGTTATTGAAGCAATACCAAAGCGATGGTATTTTTCATTTTGAACGTGGCATGTCTTTGTAAGCATTTATTCTCTGTACTTGGTTTTCTAATGTAGTTTCTCCCATATTTTATGTTAAACTAACAGATTTTCTGTTCCTGTACTTGTCATCACTTAATGCCTTTTCGATAAGTGTGTTATGACAACCGTTTTCTAGTCTTCAGGAATCTGATCTGTCACTGTGCACTTCTAAAAATATCATTTGCAACTCCCCTAATTTCTGCCACACTTACTACAAAGTCTATCAATGTGTATGCCATGTGTTTTCAACACAGAACATTTTATTTCCCTAAAGAACACTTGCCAAAATATGAGAATGTTACTGGAAGATCTTTCATAAAATGAAATAATTTCTCTTATGTAAATTACACTTCACCTCCATGATAGATAGATCAAATTCTTCTATAAATAAATAAAAATCTAATAATAATTAAATCAAATATTGAATCCAGATAAGTGCTTGCATTTGAATACTGTGACCACTAATTAGTAGCCATTTGCTATTGGACAAATTCCCTTTGTCTCCAGCTATTTGTTTCTTAGCTAAATAGGTGAGAGGTATCTTATGATGGTTAACTAGGGTAATCCATGAGGCATGTAATTTGGAAGTGGTAAGTTGTTTAAGAATGTATTTTTTTTTCTTTTTGTTTTTATTTAAGAAGACCCTGTTCATAAGTAGAATGGCTTAATGTCAACTTAATTGTGCTCTTGCTTTAAAAAGAAGTTAATGCTGAAAATGTGAAGTGGCATCTAACTGTTATAATTATAATAACTATAAGAAGGAGAAACTAGGAGAGTTATGAGACTATAAGGTATAGCTATAGAAATATACTAAATAAAGGCTCCTAACAGGTGAAAAATCATTTTGTTATTTATAGTCATTAGAATTCCAGTGCAATTGAGAAATTGCTATTAAATTGTTAACAAGAAGAGTATTATTTTTTCTTATCCCTTGGAGAAATATTTGCAAAGGAAATATGAAGTAATATTGGATAACATTTTCTGAACTTGAGTTATAATCCTATATAATAAAAGGGTAATATGGAAATTGATCCCAACAGTGGAACAACCAGAACAACCACTCTACCACTCACTATGAGGCACACTGACCACCTCTTGGTAACTTTCCCCAGGCAGCAGACTCTGATAACCTGATGGTGAGTGGCAAACTTGGGTAAGTGGCGGTGGGGGGAGGGGCCAGCAAGCAGGTAGAATGGTTGACATCTCAGTCCCTTCCTCATGGTTTGCAGGCTCCAATTGCTTGATGGTGAACAGGAACTAGGGGTGAGTGGCAGGGGAGATGGGTAGCACCAGGCCAATACCCTCACCTTATTGCACAGAGGGTGACTCATGGGGGGAGGGGGTGAGGCAGGGCCAGTGAGCAGGTGGGAACAGCTGACATCTTGGTTCCTCCTTCTGGCTAGCAGGATCTGATCACCCGATGGTGAATGGGGATCCAGAGGATGAATGGGGGGCAGCGAGGATGGGCCTGGCTGTGGGCAGCCAAGGAAGATGGCCCTAATTGCAAGCTAGGCCTAGGGATCATACCCATACATGAATTTCATGCACCAGGGCTCTAGTCTAACATAAATATGGCCAAAAAGAATCCATATACTATATATAGTAAACTAAAATTTATGCAGACTTCACCATATACTAGGTTCTTGCTACATATTTTATATATTAATAACTTAAAATTCACAATAAGCCTATTATGACACAGCTATTGTTATTCCCATTTTACAGGTAGAACACATAAGTTCCAAGTATTTACTAGTATGTTATCTTCCTAATGTCACACAACTGGAAAAAAAGCCAATCCTATTAAATAAAAGGCTAATATGCAAATTGTCCATTTGACCAGAAGTTCGACTGGGAGTTCAACTGGGAGTTCAACCAAGAGGTGGGCCAGCCTGCCCATCACCCTTGGCTCTTCCCTCTGGCCAGCCCAGCCCAATCAGCCCCAGTTGGGGCAGGCTGGCCAGACCCCACTCTTGCATGAATATGTGCACTGGGTCTCAAGTGTCAAGTAATAAGTGTAATTCATTTATATACATGGTCAACACTTAAACCTTGACATTACTGTAATATCTCTTATTGTCAAAATTTTAATCTAGTATTCCAATTTCAGAACAAAATTTCCTAATTCTTTAATTATCTAAATAATCCATCTTCCCTTTACACTTCCAAATCTGTACTGTTAGACCAGAATGTAGAAAAAGTCTATAGCCCTACCAGTTTGCTCAGTGGGTAGTGTGTCAGACTATAGAAGGTCTGCAAGAGGAAGTCGATTAATGTTCTCTCTCATCATTGATGTTTCTATATCTCTCTTCCTCTCCCTTCTTCTCTGAAATCAATAAGAATATATTTTAAAAATAATAATAATGAGAAAAAGTCCTATTCCTCTGTTTCTTACTACATAAATCTGGGATTCCCAGGTACTATTGTGAGTTAAATGCTCCCCATTATCCTTCAACTCATCCCCAGTAAAACCACACTTAGTATTTAAAAAATGGACACTTCACATCCTCTATTCTAAGCTATTACTAATCTTTTATTTCTGATTTGATTACCACTACCATATCACCCCAGGAATCAGAAATGCTCCATAATTCAGAGAAAATCAATTTTTATTTCTATACACTCTACAAGTAACTCATTATCCTCTCCAGCAAACTCAATTCTCCCTCCATACATAGTATTTAACTCTGAAAAGTATTAGCAGATATTCATGTTCTCAAGGTAGAATATTAGAAATCATTGTTTACACTTCATATTCTCCCACCTTTCATATTCACCAGCAATGCTTGTGATCTTTCCTCTTACAAATCTCTAGATTCCATTCTCTTTTCTTTATTCTCATTCATGGAAAAAAAGTATTATAATATCCTATCTGGGCTATTGCAATGAATTTCTATTAACTTGACTGTCTGCGTCCATATTTGCCCACATTGACTAACATAATTAGTTCATAAATTGTTCCAAAGCAGTAACAAAAGAGTTCTAAGAAAACTAGTATGGTTTTACATGATTAATGGTTTCTATGTTCTATCACATTGTCTTCTTTTAATAATTTGACTGAAACATCCAGGCCTTTCACATATGTCTTCTACCTAAATGCACCTTCTCCTCCTCTTTGTATTTAATTTTCTCAAGGAAACCTTCCCTGGTCCCCAGTAATAGGTCTTTCCTCTTTTCTCATGGCATTTATCTTCATGGATAATGCTCTGTTGTAATTACAATGTTACATTTTGTGATCATTTTATTAGTGTCCACCTCATTATTTAAAGAGCTACAAATTCCACGAGAACAATGATAGTGCCAGTCACCCCAATAAATTAATAAAAGTAACAAATTTTAAAAGTTCTTAATAAATATTTGTTGATTAATATCAGTGGTATAGAGGTGCTTTAATTCTACTCATTTCAGACTCCTGGGTTTTAGGGTGGTAACACAGTAAATATGTCTTCTTTTAAGCCACAAGCATGTGGTAATTTGTGAAAAGAGCAGTAGTAAATTAATATGCATGTATAGTATTTATAACTGTAAATGTTAGAGTTCAGAATTGTAATTTTCTATTTATTATGACTTCCAGCAGATCTTTTCAGAAGAGCAGAACTCCGCTTGAATAGCCTGAGTAACCTGCACAATGCTTATCATATTAGTTGAGTGGGAGAATAGATTTTCTTCCAATGATATAGTAATAGAAACATTCTTTTGTACATAACACCACAATTTGTATTACTCTTAGATTTTATATATATATTGTGACTACCACAGAGGTTGCTGGTGTCTCTCCTTTTTTTTTTTTTTTAATCCTCACACGAGAATATTTTTCCATTGCCTTTAGATAGGGTATGAGGGGTGGGAGGGGTGAGAGGAAGAGAGGGAGAGAGAGAAACTTGAATATGAGAATGTGAGAGAGACACTTCGATTGGTTGTCTCCAACACATGCCCTTGCTGGGGCAGGGGATGGAGCCTGCAATGGAGGTACCTGCCCTTCACTGGGAATTGAACCCGCTACCCTTCAGGGCATGGGCCCACTCCCAACCACTGAGCCAGGGCAAGATGTTTCCTTTCTGAATAAACAATAAAACTTCATTCTCTTCATATTTCTTTTTCTTTTCTTCTTCATGGCAATAAATATTTAATTCAAGCCTAGCCTTGAATTTTGGTTTATAATATCATGATAATATAAAGTAATTTTTAAGAATATAAAAGCATTATTGTTGATTTTTTTTCCTACAACAATGGCTTTTTGAGCTATAGTTTTGCTACTTTTACTGATTTTTAAAAACTCTCTTTTCCTGAAAAGATCAAAATGCCTAGTGAGAAGATTATTGAAAAAATCTGGCAGGTGGAGAATAATTAATAAAATACATTTATAGTTTAAACAATGTATTATAAATTAAAACAAAAATATTCTGATGTGAAGTTTGAGCCTCCTGACTCAAACTGTATAATATTTGTAATGATCCAATTATATTTGGAATATTTGAATTAGAATAAGACTATACTAAAAAGCAATCTGAGAAAAAACCCTTATATTAAAAACTTTTTAAAAATTCACCATAACTCATAGCATTGTCCTATACCTAATTGATATCAATGTACTTAAAGATACAATTATTTCCCAAATATCCCAATCATGTTTTATATAAGTGATTTTTATTTTGTTCTGGATTTATTTATTTATATAATGTGTAATGAAAAATGCTAGAAGTCACTAATCATCAGAGAAAGGCTAATTAAAATAACAATAAGGTATCACTTCAACAGATCAACAGAGGAGCAGTTAATCCAATTAGTTAGATGGAGGTTTCTTAATAGAGCTAATAATACATATTCTTTTCTTAATTCGATTCTTTTCTATCTGGAAATTTCTTATTCCTCTTTTAAAATTTAATTTACATATGACCTCATCCAAGATACCATCTCTGACATAACCAGACAGAGGTAAATATTTCTCTTTTCTCTCACAATACCTGCAGTACTTACATTTTGTAATAGTCAATACATTATTTGTCTTATTTGGCAACATTTCTGTGATCTCCAAAATATAGTAGTTATATCCTCTTCATCACTGTATCCCAGTGATTGTTATTTTTATTTTGTGTAGGTGTTATTGTTATTGTTGATTTGTAGTGAATGAATGACATGTAAGATATAAAGGTATGTTAGATATTGACTAGGTTCATACTTCAGGGGGTAAATTTTTAAATGAAATAAACATAATGAAAGGCATTGTAATAAATACTTGAGTAAAATCTGTGTGCTAAGAAAAGATAAAAAAAATCATATGCAGGAAAGAAGAATTGAATGCTAAGCTTTCATTTATACCCACATTGTTGTGCATTAAGTACAATCAACACTAGGAAAGTAGTCATAAAACTGCCCATAGATATGAAAAGTAGCTTTGAAACACAATGAGGCAATGGGGTTGGTAGGCTGTATAATTCCTGCATTTAGTAAAACATTTATCCAGAGTTGACCTTGCAGGTTTTAATGAGGCTGTAAGTTATGTAGAAGGAAGGAGGCCTATGTTGTAATTATATAATTTTAAGGACTTACAATTTAAGGGGAAAAAAATAATGATACTGCTTGAGTGATATTGCTTGGTCAAACATGCAAGAAAAAGTTGAATCAAATATGTAGGAGAGAAAAAAAATGCTAAAATTTACTTACTCCAATTAAATATAAACTACTATGTAATAATATGTATGCTATTTAAAATGATATTTAAGAACCAATACAGCATGAACACTGAAAACAGAATAGACACAGGATGGTTTGTCCAACTGAAGCATAGCCTCTGTTTAGAAGACGGTAACTCAGCTACTTTCATCCCAATAGAAGCCAATTTATTTTCACATCTTTGGAATAATTCCAGAGTCTCTTCTTTGAAGAATTAAATTCTTAGTACTCAATGTCTTCTTTATTTAGCACATTATTATTCTATTCTTCTCCTAAGCCAGGTGTTTAGTCATCTACTTAGATTTTGAATTTTCAGCAGTTTTTGATAATGCTGGCTTTTCCAAGTTTGCTCACTATAATTTAAATTATGATTTTTACCAACATTTCTTGTCAACATTATAATGTGCTTCTTGATATTAGTAACTATAATTGTTCTTTGGCTGAAAATGTATGGCTCATAAAGATTAAGGTGATTTTATTCTGCTCTGCCAAAAATAGACTTTGAATTGGAACTACAAATATATTATAATTTTATTCAAAATGTTTTATATGTAATGAAATCTCATATATGTATGTGTGCATTTTCTCTTTTCTATTAACAAAATCTTCTATAGAGATTTTTCTAAGGTGACATTATGTCTTATTTTTCAATTTGTAGTACTGAATTAAATAGATTTCTATTCCATTCCCCCAAAAGTATAAAAGCTCTGCAATGACTGGCTAAAATACAAACTCTTATAAAAGTACGATTTTGAATAATACAGTAAGTAATTGAGCAAAATAATGAAAACACAAACTCAATTAAATAATTTTTTAAAATATCTGCTACTGAGCAACTTCTCGAAATGTGCTATGCTATATCATTTCACTAATTCCTCACTCATTTAATCACTCAAAAGATACTTACTGTAAGCCATCCATTGCTCTAGATATTAGTGACAAGTAAAACAGAAAATGTTTCTACCCTCAGAGTGGCCATATTTTAATAGTTGGATCCAGTAAACAAATAAATCAGTGTATATTTGGCTTGTGAGAAGATGAAAAATATTATAGAGAGAAAGAAAATTGGATAAAAGCATCTCTAAGTGGTGATACTAACACAATGATCTCAGTTTCCTGTTATTCAGAAACACTCTGTACTATATTTTGTTGTTTTAGATTGAGATTTTTTAAAATTTACTTTTAGAGAGAGGGGAAGAGAAAGAGAGAGAGAAAGAAAGAAACATTGATGTGAGTGTGAAACATGGATCGGCTGTCTCCTGCACACCCCCTACCAGCGATCCAGGCAATAACCTGGTTTGTGCCCTGACCAGCAATTGAACCGCAACCTTTTGGTGCATGGGACAATGTCCAACCAACTGAACCACACCAGCCAGAGTCTGACCATATTAGTTTAATCCATTCCATAACGCATTACAATAATTGAATATAATATGTTGTACATTATTACCAATAGGGTGTAATGTATTACCACAATATAAAATGGCCTATCTGACAGCAAGATGGCGGCATAGGTAAATACCTACACTGTTGCCTCGCACAACAATTTCAAAACTACAACTAAAAGACAGAACGGACATCATCCAGAACCACAGGAAAGCTGGCTGAGTGTAAGTTCTACAGTTAGAAGGAAAGAGAGGAGCTCACAGAAAACCAGAGGAGCTGCAAAAAGCTGAGGTACGGAGATGCATGCGTGGAGAGAGCGGGTGCCCGAGTACCTGGCTAGTTTTCTCTTGCGGGATGGAAACGGAGACTTCCAACAACATTGAAACCCTTATCTTACGACACTAAACTCCAGATCCAGCCAAAACTCATACGGCGGAGGGGGGGGGGGGTTGGACTGTGAAAATGGAGAGGTGCACGGAAATTTAGGGGAGTTGCAAAAGATCAGAGGGCTGATGGCTCGCATGGCACTGTGCAGAGAGGACAGATTGCTGATTGTGCCACTGGCTTTCGTGAGTGGGCGGGAGACAGACCTTCCCAACTGTGCCACTTCTGACTCCACTAAGCCTCTGTTTCGGGTGAAAGAATTGGGGACCTAGACTCCTGAGGTCCTGGTTCGCAGGGGAGACGGAAAGGCAGTGGTCTAGAGGCACTGCGGGCGACCATGCACAAGGACCACTCCAGCGATTACCCAGGCACATGAGACTCAAGAGCCATGGAGGGTGGGGCTGACTGGAAGGCAAGGCGGTCCCTTAAGCCCTGAGACTCCACCCATCCCAAGCTCAACAGAAGCTTCTTCGGATTTGCAAGTCTGGTATCATAAGGCTGAATTCAACACAGAAGTTTCCCTGGCATAGAGAAAATGCCAAGACAAGGGAAGGGATCACAAACAAAAAAAATGGAGGAAAAAAAAAACGACTGGATATAGAGTTCAAAACCACGCTAATAAGGTTTTTCAAGAATATGCTAGAAAAGATGGATAAATTTATCAAGTCCCAAGAGGAGATGCAAAAGGACCAACTAGAGATGCAAAAGATCCACCTAGAGATGATGGATAAAGTTAGCGAGTTCCAAGAGGAGATGAAAAAGGAACAACTAGAGACACTGACTAAAATAAAAAATATTATACAGAGTCCTAACAGCAGACTAGAGGAAGGCAAGAATCAAGTCAAATATTTGAAATATAAAGAAGCAGAAAACACTCAACTGGAAAAGGAAGAAGAGAAAAGAATCCAAAAATGTGAAGATAATGTAAGGAGCCTCTGGGACAGCTTCAAGCATACCAACATCAGAATTGTGGGGGTGCCAGAAGAAGAGAGAGAGCAAGATACTGAAAACCTATTTAAAGAAATAATGACTGAAAACTTCCCACATCTGGTAAAAGAAATAGACTTACAAGTCCAGGAAGCACACAGAACCTCATAGAAAAGGAATCCAAAGAGGACCACATCAAGACACAACATAATTAAAATACCAAGAGCAAATGACAAAGAGAGAATATTAAAAGCTGCAAGAGAAAAACAATTAACTACAAGGGAGTACCCATACGACTGTCAGCTGATTTCTCAACAGAAATGATGCAGGCCAGATGGGAGTGGCAAGAAATATTCAACGTGATGAATAGCAAGAACCTACAACCAAGAATAATCTATCCAGCAAAGCTATCATTCAGAATTGAAGGGCAGATAAAGAGCTTCACAGATAAGAAAAAGCTAAAGGAGTTCATCAACTCCAAACCAAAAATCATACACCTATGGATGTGATCAATGGGAGGGAAGTAAGGACAGAGGGAAGGGTGGGAGCTGGGTGGAGGGGTGCTATGGAGGGGAAAAAAGAGAAACAAATGTAATAATCTGAATAATCAAGATTTAATTAAAAAAAAATAAAATGGCCTATCTACCCAGAGCACTAATTTAATTTTTTTTAATATTTTATATTCACCAAACAAAAATATAGTTTTGCTCTGCACATAACCCTAATTATTGAGAAAGAATATGTGATCATGCCAACATGAAAAGCTTTGTATATGTTACAGATACATGCCCTGTTATTAATTAATATATTGGTAGTATGATTTTATGCATCAATCTTCTTGTTTTGCTTAATTTTAGCCTGTGGAAAAATAACCACTTCTTCTACATTTTAAATAAAGTTTTAGAGCCTAAACTACTGAGTTCTGGCACTGAAATATAGTAATTCCTCCATGAATGGTTCTCTATTCATATACACACAGATGCTCACCTTTATCCCGGTAAAATTGTTCAAAATACTTTCATTCTGCCATTGCTGCATGTATTTTTAATTTAACCACTTTTTGCAATAAACATTTAGAAAAAAAAATTAATAAATCTATAAACGGGTGTCTATAGAGAGAAAAGTAAGTAACATTTTTTTAACCAAGTAGCACTAAGTATAATTCAACATCTTGTCCTCAAAATAAAAACACCAACTTCAGAAATCATTCAAATGTGTAACAACACAGTTAATCTTTACATTTAACCTCTTTTGTTGGTACAATTTTACTAAACTTTCATTTTGGGGATGGACAGTCTTTTGTTGTGGGAAGGGATTAATGTCCTCCTGTGCATTGTAGGTTGCTTAGCAGCATATTGACCTTTACTGCCAGATGCCAGGGGCAATAAAAAAAATATCCCCAAATATTGCCAAATGCACTCTCTGGAGCAAAACTGCCCCAGTTTGAGAACTATTGATACAAACAATGCACTTTTTCTACTCAGTTTAAACTTGCTAAGTGGAGTTTGGAACATTACAATGAGTATTTTGGCAGAAGGGCTGGGGCGAGGAGGAGAATGAGGAGAAGGGGGATGAGGAGGAGGAAGAGGAGGAGGAGGAGGAGATAAAGGATGTTAAATACTTTTAGTGCTGGTCAAATTCTGAGGCTACTGGTTCAGAGGATGGAATGTGTATATTTTGTTTATTCTTAATGTTTGTGCAGTTTGCTGACCCGAAATAATTTCACTTTACCCTCAAAGCATTAAAAGTCTTTTTCAAACTCTTAAGCTTTATATTTTTACTTGCCCTTCCACATCATAAATATTGACTTCCTAACTATATTCTATAATCTGCCTGGATTATCTTAATTACTGTTATGGCTTTAAATAATACCATCGTCTGATATATCTAAATTAGCATGTGTTACTAATCCTGATTTATATACAGAAATTTCCATCTCAATGAAAAACTTCAAAATCAATATCTTGTTCTCTAAAGCCTATTCTTCACCTTTAATCTGTTGGAGCATCACCATTCTTTTGTGGGCAAGAAAGGAGGAATCAGAAACTGAAGTTCTGAAGTTCCAGACCATCCTCGCCTGTTCCATTGTATCTTCATTCGTCCATCCTATTTCTTCCATTGCTGACTTCAGCCCATAAGTAGCAAAGATGGAAGCCTTAGTAAGCTTATTCAGCTCCCATGTTGTGTGTACTTAAACCACTGTAAGAAATTCCTTATTTTATCACTCATAGTGATTATGTTTCTATAATTGAATGAGGAATCTCTTTTTTCTTTTTTTTTAAATATAATTTCCATAGAGGAGTCAGAGATAGTCTTCTTTTTCATCCATGTCTCAGATTGTTCATCTTCATTTTTTCACCTCACCCCCTTTCAGGTATTTATTCATTTCAAAAGCCCCCTATCTGGTCAGCCAGACACAAATCTCTTTTTGAATTCTTTGTTCATGTGGCCCTCAGAGCTATCATTTAAAAAAGTATCTATCCTTTCATTTTCATTCATTCACATGTACAAATATATTTAACTAGAGGCCCGGTGCATGAAATTCATGTGTGGGAGGTAAGGGGGAAAGGGGTTGTCCCTCAGCCCAGCTTGCACCCTCTCTAATCTGGGACCCCTTAAGGGATGTCCAACTTCCCGTTTAGGGCTGATCCCACTGGAATCAAGCCTAAACGGGCAGTAGGACATCCCTCTTATAATCCAGGACTGCTGGCTCCTAACTGCTTGCCTGCCTGCCTTCCTGATTGTCCCTAACCACTTCTGCCTGCCAGCCTGAATACCTGCTAACCACTTCCCTGACAGCCTGATTGATTCCTAACTGCTCCCCTTCCAGCCTGTTTGCCCCTAACTTCCCTCCCTTGCAGGCCTAGGTTCCCCTTCTGTGCAGGCCTAGTCACCCCCAACTGTCCTCTCCTGCTGGCCATCTTGTGGTGGCCATTTTATATCCACATGGGGACAGGATAATTGACCACGTGGGGGAGCCATTTTGTGTGTTGGAGTGATGGTCAATCTGCATATTACTCTTTTATTAGATAGTATAGAAGCCTGTGCATCAGTGGGGGCCAGCTGGTTTACCCTGAAGGGTATTCCAGATCAGGATGGGGGTTTCCTTGGGCTGTGGGGTGGCCTGATCGAGGGGCCTGTGGTGGTTTGTAGTCCAGCCATGCCCCCTGGCGACCCAAGTGGTGGCCCTGGTATCTGGGATTAATTTATCTTCTACAATTGAAACTTTGTAGCCTGGAGCAGAGCCAAGCCCCCTGCTCACTCCATGGTGGCAGCCATTTCTGTTGGGGTTTACTTATCTTCTATAATTGAAACTTTGTAGTCTTGAGTGGAGGCCTGGCTTCCTCCATTGCCAAGGATACCCAAGCCTCTCTCCTGCTCACTCTGTGGCCGCAGCCATCTTGATTGGGGTTAATTTGCATACTCATTCCTGATTGGCTGCTGGGCGTGGCTTGTGGATGTAGCAGAATGATGGTTAATTTGCACATTACTCTTTAATTAGATAGGATGAACATTTGTTGTTTGCTAGGCACTGTAACAGACATTAGAGATGAGGTGTCAAAAAGAACAAGACATAACTCTTTCTCTTGTAGAGTATACATAGTAATGAGGGAGACCAGTAATAAGCACAGAAGATTAATAAAATGAGTATAGATGATGAAAAGTGCTTAGAAAAAAAAAAAGAGGATGAGTTGAAGTGTAACTAGAAGTATATTCTGGATAACAATGTCCAGGAAGACCCTCTAAGGAGGGATATATAAGTCAAAGCCTGAAGAAAAGAACTAGATCTATCAGTCAGTGTTTAATTGATGAAACAGAATCACTGGGGTATATGAAGGCTTTCACATAGAGATTTGAGCTTACATAACTTGGAAGCTGATTAAACTTATATAAGGCTTCCTTCTTTGCATCTGATGCTGGGGCTGAAGTCAGCAGTGCAGAAAGTTGGGAAGGGAAGATGAATGTGAAGTTGGAGAGCGAGGACACACTGAGCAGGTGAAGATGGACTGGAACTTGCATCACTTTCTCACCACCTACAAGCTGCCAACTTCAATGATTCAAGTTACTTTCAGGAAAAGCTGGAACCCTTTTCATGCAGTTCAACATGCACCTCATTTAGGATTTGAGGAAGCTGCAAGTGGATTGGTAGCTTCTTAAGGAGTCAGAGGCCCTACTCTGCTCCTTGCAAACAAAGTGAATGAGCTGAGAAGAAAAAACCTGTGTGAACCACAAAAGCACTGGAACACATTTTGCTTTTCATCAATTACTTGTGTTTGAAAATGAAAAAAAAAAAGAATATTTGCATCTAAAACTCCTGTTAAATGTTTCTGTATTTAATTCTAATTTAGAGTCATGTAGGGAAGATGATTCCAGGGAATATGATCCCATGTTAGCTAATTTGACATAATAAAATTTGACCAAAAATATTACACTAGTCAGGCATGGAGCAAGAAAAAGTACATTCTAGGCACTGAAATTAATATGTGTGAAATCCTTGAGACAGTAAAGTGTATGGTACATTGAACAAATGGAGAATGAAAGGGGCTGGACATAACAAAGGAGTAGGAGAAGCACATGGGATGGTATTAAAGACACCTGCAGGGTGGAGATTCTGCAATGCCACATGAGCTATGAAAGTAGCAAATGGTCACCATTTCTTTCAAAATCTTCTGTTTCTCCCCTCAGAAAACCTCAGCTTCTTGACTTTGCATCCTAGCTGTTAAAACCAGGTTATAACATCTCACTGTGGTGGGAATACACAAAGTGCTCTCAATGAACATTGTAATCACCTAGAGAAATAATAAAAATTCTATTCTTGGGCCTCACTGCCAAAGAGTGTGTATGTGTATACAGATATACTAGAGTCCTGATGCACAAAATTCATTCACAGGTGTGGTCTCCTCAGCCCAGCCTGAACCCTCTCCAATCCAGGATCCCTCAGGGGATGTTCAACTTCCTGTTTAGGCTCGATCCCACTGGCAGTCAGACATCCCTCTCCCAATTCAGGGCTGCTGGTTCCTAACTACTTACCTGCCTGCCTTCCTGATAGCCTCTAATTTCCCCTCTTCCCCCTGACATCCTGGGTCACTTAACATAGACTGCTGTTTGGTCATTAATATGAGGGCATCCTGACCAATTTGCATATTATCCTCTTATTAGTATAGATGTGTGTGTGTGTGTGTGTGTGTGTGTGTGTGTGTGTGTGTGTGTATTTAAATGTATTTTTATTTATTTCAGAGAAGAAGGGAGAGGGAGAGAAAAATAGAAACATCAATGATGAGAGAGAATCATTGATCAGCTGCCCTTGCATGCCCCCTCCTGGAGAGTGAGCCTTCCATAACACAGGCATGTGCCCTGACTGGGAATGGAATGCAGGCCTCCTGGTTCACAGGATAGCACTCAACCACTAAGCCATGCCAACCAGGCCAAAGATGATATTTTTAATTGTTCTGATCTACATCCTTTTTATCTGCTGAATTAGAATACCATAGATATTGGCTTCTACCAGTGTTCTCCTTTATATTTGAGAGTTTTTGATGCTCAAAAAGAAAGAAAAGTTAAGATAATAAAATAATTTAAGGTGAAATATTGAGTCCTTAGGTATAGTAACCAGCTGGAATTTTGTGTCCTTGCTTGTATTCTCAGTACAGCAAATATCTAGATGGCCACTTCCCTTTGAGATGACTAACTGTGAAGATAGACTTGCAAGGTCACTTTCCTTCATCACTCTCTTTCTTATCCTTGGTTTTGAGTGATGTAACTCTTCCTTCTGTTGCCCTCTCAGACCTTCAACCTCCTTCTAAGGAAAATAAAATAAGACTGAATATGATTTGTGATGAGAATTATGAATTGTATTTTATCTTCTGTTAGACCCTGCTGATATGCTTGAGATTAGAAAGAAAAACTCCTTGGTTACAAATTATTCTTTCCTGCTGTACACATCTTAAAGAACAGCAAAGAGATGATGCATACCAAAAGAAAAAGGATATGATTAATTTTTAGTGTTAAACTTTAAGTTTTAGTTTTTGGTGGAAATTTGTTGTATACACCATTTTCTACATCTTTCTACTATCCAAGTCTAAATGAGTCTATGCAACATTACTAAGCCAACATTAGATTTGGTTAACTTTATTAATATTATATCAGATACATAGCAAACAGAAGGTAGATACTGAATATGTAGATTTATGGAATATATTTATATGGATGAATAGAAATGAGCAATAACATAAGAGAAATGTCTCTTGAAAGTGGTTTGGCCATGCCCTACCAAAGCGTCTCTAAAATCCTGATCCCCCACTGGCCACTCATTACATATTATTCTTATTATTTCAAAAGTGAACTTTTATTCATGTGGAGAAAGCTTAAAAGGCCATTAACTTGGTGTAAAAAACTTCCAGAAAACATGGCATCCATGAAACGGAAAGATAAAAAAACAACAAAAGTACAGTTGAGGTACTGAGGAAACAAAATCACTAAGAAATTGTTTTGAAAAATAATAATAGGAAGTGATATGGAAAAATAGCAAATAAAGTTTCAAACCATAATAGCAAACTGAAGTGCATAAATATGTCAAAATATATATTTATATTCTAGTATACGAGACCACTAGAACCATAAAAAATGCAAAAAAATTCACTTCATAACTCATTCTTGAACTGCTTCCCATAAAAATCAAATTTCCTGCGTGGGGTGTGTGCCCTACATTGGGAATCACTGCTCTAGAGTTACGCTGCTTCCTTCATAGTTTCATCCTGTGTCTGTGTAACTTTGGTCAAATCACCTCACCCTTTAGTGCCTCATCCCTCTAATCTATTATATAGTGATGATAATACCCCATAGGCTTATTGTGAATTGTGAATATTAAAGAGCGCTCAGAAAAACTCTACATACATTAAGTAACACCCATATTTGTAGTATGTATATACACACAAATATGTATGCCTTATTTATTTATGCAGCCTATACTTGCATTTATAATATAACATTTTTACATATTTATAATATTTATAATATTTTCATAACTATTATATGAAATATGTAATTAGTGATTGTATATGTCACCAGACAACATCACAGCCTTTTCACAGCTGAGATAACCAGGTCTTCTCAGGGAAAAGGAGATGAAGTTGCAGGGTATTTGGGTTATTTATTCCTTGTATCGCTGAGAGGTTCGTGGAATAGAAGGGAAGCAAGATTCTCTCACAATTGTCATGTAGCAGGGTAGCATTTCAATTATTATGCTATTGGAAAAGGTTATGGTCTCAAAAGGTAATTTCTATTCAGCATTATTATAGGATATGCAATTGATTCAATTCATTTCTGTAAGGGACTCAGAATCGCAGATGATGAATCTCTTTTCAAAGAAAAACATTTTCAGCTTCAGAAAGTAATTTATGAGGCTACATTCATATCCTGAACAGAATAAAGAATGGCGAGAGATAGTAGCAAAGCCCTATTATTTACCAATGGTTGTCCTTTCTTTCGTTGGTGTCTGCTACTCTAAGAAGTGGTGTTTATTGGTCCTTATTTTTCTCTTTCATTTGAGAAGAACAATTGCTGGGCTCCTCCTCACAAGGTCATGTTGGCCCTCCTCCTCCCCCTGCTGCTTTCTCTCCGCTATAAATTACACACACGCTGCTAAAATTCAGCCAGGACAAAGAGCAAAATAACCTCTACAGCTAGAAATTATCTTTATTGTTGTTGTTTTGTCCTTATTGTCGCTATATAATATTGATATTGTATAGTCCGCAGTGAGAATAGTTACCTTGGCTATCCCCAGTTGTTCCGGTAGGATGGTAGACACATGGAATAAAAGTTTTAGAGCTAAGGTCAACTTGAGAATTTATTCAATCAAGACTCCTTCTTTTATAGAAGAGGAAACAGTGGCCCAGAGTGGTAACATGGCACGACTGAGTTTAAGCTCTTTCTTTCTAATAAGCCAACTACTAGAAAAAATATGATATTATAGTCCACAATTAGAAAAGACTGCTAACTAGCCCAAAAACAACCAAGAAATTATAACAGAAAATGAGTAAGCACAACAAAGAATATGAAAAATAGTGGAAATAATGGAAAAGAAACTGGGGACAAAGAGGAACTTCAGGCACTTTATTATAAAAAAGAGCCATCAGCAAATGTGGCCAGATACTCTAAACTCTTATTAACAGTCAAATCTATTCTTGCCACTAAGAAAAATATTTATCTTTGCCAAATGATCAAAGATCTAGAAACTGTATTATATCAATATAGTTAAAGGAATTGTGGGCTCTTGCTCCACAATTCCTTTAAAGAGAGGACTTTGAATATAATTGTAATACTTAAAAGTTTTGAAGAACTGTCTATTAAAAAGTGTATGAAATGGATAAACTAGGAGAAATAACTGTCCTAGAAGAGAGACACTTTTAAAATATAAATATAAAAGAAGCTGAAAGTGAGTAATCCTATCACTGGGAACGTTCAGATAGAGGGATGAAGATCAGTATTAAGGACTTCTAGACAGGGAATAATGAAAAGTTGACTTAAATAACATTGAAAAAGTTTGCCCCCAAGATTCTATGACTCATGGTACAAATTAGAGAATATGCAGAGCGCACTTTTCAGGTGGATAGTCATAATAGTTTAACGTAAAACAACTGGGTTAAGGCATCAGATGGTCTATTCCTTTCCTTCTAATTGTTTCAACAAATAATATCTTTCTTTAAGATCAGTTTTAGAACTATTTCCTTCAGGGAGATTACTGCTTCCAGATGACCTGAAATTGTCTTGATAGCGTTTACTGTAATGTATTAGTTCAACCTCAGAAACATCTCTTAGGACCTTAACTGTCAAGTCTTTGAACTCCTACAAACTCTTCACCAGTTACATTCAATTTGTCCTAATGATCTATCACATTCCGCTTCATGTGTTTCTCTGTCTCTTAACACACTTAATGATATCTATTTAAATGCTTATATCCTCCACAGCACTGGAAACACCTTGAAAGCAAAAGGATGGTTTTGTTATTACTGTATCCTTATTGACTAGAGTGCTCATGCCACTTATAAGCACACAGTAAATGTTGGTAGATTAATTGAAAGAATGAAGAATCAAACCATAACTTCCTGATTCATAGATTGATGCGCGACCACTGAAGCATGCAGGCCAAACAATGAATAAGACTGTTTTATCTGGTACTCTTAAGGGTTGATGAGATCATGTCTGATACTTCATGCGACTCTATAGCTCTTGTGGATTTGCATAGCATATGACAAACACTGAATGTTATTGCATGCTAAATTTAATTAAACTTTAGTTTATTTACACTGTCAACTACATGTCATGTTATGCTACAGTATTTCATGTATATGCTTTATAGGTACACCTATATAAAGTGAAATAAATTTAGAATTTATCATTTATAAAATTACTATCATATTAGTGGCTCAGTGCATGAATTCTTGCACATTAAGAGGAAATTAATTAGAAGAGATGTTTTAATATTGTTATTTGCACTTTTTCTATAATAGAAGTGGCAACCAAATTCATGATCAACAATGGCAGATCAAAATGCACGTGTGCAACTGGCAGCAGTGGGAGTTTTATCGTATCACACATACACAAGTCAACTTAGCACACATATATATATATATACATATATATATATGTATATATATATATATATATATATGTGTGTGTATATATATATATATATATATATATATATATATAATATATATATATATATACAGAGAGAGAGAGAGAGAGAGAGAGAGAGAGAGAATAAACTTGCTTAATGAGACCTGTTTTCTAGTCCAGCTAAACATTTTCCAGCCCAGTGAAGCACCCACACTTCTCTTTCAGACAAGTGTCAGCAACACAGTAGTAAATGGCAATACAAAGCAGACTATTATTATAGATCACACAGGGAGAAAAGAGGTTAAAATATTTAACTGCAGCAGTATTTGACTAATACTGTGCAGTGAGAAACCCTGAAGTCATTTTTAAGGTCTACCATTTCATACTTCTTTTTAGTTAGGTAAAGTTTCTAAGCTTTCTAAACCTCCATTTTCTGGCTAATGTAAAGAAAATAGGATCCAACCAAGTTTCCTATTTACCTACTCCAGAAATTCTGGGAAGATCAAATGATATGAGGCATGGGAAAACACTTCATAGACATTTGGTTAAAGTGTAAAATGTTTCCACCTGGCTATAAAGCAAGTCATGTTCCTGGGCTGAAGAAACTCCAAGGAGGCTAATTACTAGGAAGAGGAAGTCAGGCATAGCTATGTGACATAATTACCTGGAGCCTTCAGCCAACATTTCTGGGCTGGCCTGGGGTAGGGGTCACATTTTGCACCATGGGATCTCAGCAGCGTCGGTTGTGATTTAATGGGGTATTACTCCAGGATGGTGGAGGAGCCTGGGAGAAACCAAGTGTTGCTTTGTGGCACCAGGTCCACGGTGCTGTTTCTCTGTAAACAAATAGTGCATATCACTATAGCTCCAGCATTGAGCATCTGTCCCTGGTGGTCATTGCACATCATAGAGACCAGTCTAACAGTTGGATACTTAGCATATTAGCCATATATATATATATATATATATATATATATATATATATATATTGCCTGTCACAATTGTGAAAGTTATTACCCTTCAGGCTATTATATAAAGTACTCTATATATCTATATGGCCCTAATTCTAATGGATAATTTGTGTGAGTGGGAATTCACATTAAAAACAACAAAAAGTCAAGAAAGAAATTACTTGCATAATATTACTCACTAGTCATTTATTCAAGAAATATTTGTCAAAGTTCCACTCTACAAAAAGTTCTATAGCAGCTGCTAAGGTTCTGAAGATAAGGCTTTCTCTTTTCCTTTCCTTTATGTAAAAATAGCAATAGCAAGGGCTAACATTTTTCAGTGCTCATTTTTTTGGCCACACATGGTGCTAAACTCCAAATATAATTCATCTCACAAAATTTTCACAGGAGTTGAATTAAGAAAAATATCCCTGTATTATAGATGAGGCAACTGAGACTCAGAGAGATTAAGTGACATGCGCAATGCATCACGCCCAGTGAAGGGTATAGTTAGGACACACTGCAAGAAGGCTGGCTCTGGAGCTGACCTCACAGAACTCTCTAGTGAACTCTGTGAAGACTCACCATTGTTCACTAGAAAAATTCTCTGTCCAGAACACCTATTTCCCTTAAGCAACCTGTCATAGCTAAGCATTACTTAAATCTAGTTCATACAAAGTATTTTACTGGATAACATACTGTACATAAAATTTTATTTTTTTAGAATTATAAAGGACAAAGTGTCACAAAGCTTTCCCTTCTCTCTCCCTATTCAGGGTGGACCCCTACTCCTTCCCCTGGTTTTACTTGTATTTGAAGCCCCTTCACAAGGTGTTGTTACAGGACCCTTTATTCTCAGCAGACATAGTGTAAAAAGCACTGTGTATGGCAAAACATTGTATGTGCTAAAGTCTTGCATTGCCATTTCCTAGTTCCATAAAATGTCACATAACTGGAATGAGCCTTTATGTTTGAATCTGTGAAGGGAACAAAACATGTCTATTGGAAATAAAAGGTGTCAGCTTCATTGAAGATATCTGGTGATAGTGTCATGTGGTAACATTAGCACTACAAACTCTCTGTTGGGCACCTTGTTAGTCTTGTTGAAGGGCTGATGTTCAGCCATTATGCTCTCAGGCTAATACTGGTGATTATAATACTGCAAAACTTCCTGGATAATAAATAGTTGTCCTGGGTCCTGCGAGCCACTTCCTCCATTTGCCAAGCTGTCTCCTTACCTCCTTCTCTTGGATTCCTCAGACCTGTTTTCTGTCCAGAAAATAAAAGGTAACTCCTGGCCCAGCAAGATCTTCCAGAATCCTGTTCCACTTCTACAGGTCACATCTTTTCTAACAAAACAGAACTCTTGCTTTTAAAATGGTTATAAATTACTTTTTAAAATCTTCTTGCTTTTAACAAATACTTCTTGAACATACTGAGAACAAGTAAACATGGCTCTGTCAGAGAATTTAAGGTCTCTGATTACCTTTCAGAAAAGAGAACCTGTTTTTAAAGAAACAAGGGACACTGCCAGCAACTGTTTTCAAATATGATTACTTGCCTGACTTTAGAGAGAGCCCCAAGTAATCAGTATGCTACACAATTTTGTCAACTGTTTATACTGTTCTACCACCTCACTGGCTTAGGCTTAATGAGGACTGGGGATTTAAGCATTCAGTTTTATTCTCTGCTATAAGGTATAAATTGTTTGTGTTCTTCTGAATAGTGTGTAAACTCACAGGAAGCACTGGCACCTGGATTTCCATTGGCATTTGGTTCTTGCCGAATGGTGCATGTGCTGAAAAGCCATTTATTACTTTACAGCAATTTTCCCCTCACCTTAGTCACTAATGACTCATTACTGATCCATTATGGTCCAGCTATTCAACTTTTTTTATGGCAAACGCTTGGGTTTCATTTTCCAAAAATCTGTGCTTTCAATTTAAACCAGAGAAGCCATTGATGTACAGATGCAGAATATGCTTGTGTAAGCTTTCACATGGGAAATGCTTTTCTACAATGAAAAACTGATTCATTAAAGAAAAAGAAAAATGTTGACACCCAGAATTCAACTGATCAGTCATGAACAAATTACAATATAAAGAACAAGTATACTAGAGAAAATAATCTGAGTGGAAGACAATGTGAGTACAAAATTTTTTGAGCATTATAGTGAAATCAATTTCAGAGTTTAATACTATACTCACCTAAAAGACAGGAAGTTACATATTAAGAAATGAACTCTATTGGGAACATGGAAGTCAGGGAGTAGAACGAAGATACTGAATCTTCCATTCATAGAAGAATACATACAGGATAGAAACACTAATGTACTAATTATAACTGACTAGTTTATTGTACTGAATAGACAAAAGGCAAAGGAAAAATCCCACGCCATCTTCTTTCACTGCAGCTAAAAGAAGTTCCAGTTCTAATTAATTTCTTCACAATATTTTATGCATTAAAATAGTTTCCTTTATCGAATTTGATAATTACTCTACATAATCATGCATTCATTTATAGAACAAATATGTAAGTAGATTAATATTTGTATGTTAATTTAGAAAGCTCTCTCTGGCTATAAGGTTGAGTAGACACTAAAGTTGGACTAAGCAATGGATTTGTTTGTAAATGCAAATTAAATATGAAACAAGTTTAAAGATAGTATCAGTGACCACTGTTTCCTCAACATGCATTGACTCTGTCCTGAAACTTTTCAATGAGTAAAATACAAAATCAGAAAAAAAATCTCAGTGATATTATAAGAGTGAGAATAATAGGCTAGTGAGAGCTCAGAAAGATAGCTGATGGTCAAAATGAAGGAAGAGTACATAAAAGAATATAGATTAGATTAAATTTGTTCCAAAAGATACTAAAATTTATCTCTACCTAGCACTGAAAGGAACCAAAATTTACTTTTCTAATGCATACTTGTTGTGAAACCTTCCTTTCTGAAAAGAGCCTTTTGCAGGATTGGTAAATATTAGAGATTTAAAGATAGCTACTTCTTTTACCCCTTCTAGTTCTCTCCCTTGAGTAATGTTTGCTTTTTTCTTTTTTTTTTTTCATTTCTCTTAAGTTGCTGAATGACATTTAAGATTTGCTTTTTTTTATTTCTCCAAAGTTGCTGAATGACATTTAAGATTTGACTTAAAGTATCAAATATTGTGATTGAAAAATAAAATATAATAGCAAAATTTAATGGAAAGTAAGAAGAAAACACTACAAAAACACACACACAGAAAAGTAACTGAACATCTATTAATTAAGAATTAAGTTCTAATTATTTTCACAAGAATTGTGCATTGAACTAGTTTTATAAAATAGACATCAAGTTTTAACTATACTAAAGATATCATGTTTACTCCTTTAACATGTATTTGTGATTCCAGGGAGCATTTATTGATTACTTATTGTAGGCCTGTCATTAATAACTTCTAAAGCAATTTGGTTGAGTCAAAATACATAATCAGCTTCTGAGAGTTTTAATACATAATCATAGTAATAACTCATTTTGTAGTTTGAACTTAATGATGTTATAGGTTTTCACAAGAGAAAAAAAAGCTTCCATTGGGTTGAAATACTCAGGAAAAGAAAAGAAAAAAGAGACACTCCTAGACTAAGTGGAGTGTATAAAGCTGGAACTAAGTACTGAAAAATGAGTACAATGTTGACAAGTAGTAAAAATGCAAGAAGAATTTTAAGGGAGAATCCACTACAAAATGGTAAATGACAAAGTGAACAGCAGGCAATAAGCAGAGCACAGTCATCAGACACAGGGAAGAGAAATAGGAAGAAATTGATGTCCTTAAATGGCTGTTGACTTAGAAGATAGACTTTGGTGTCCACAGTAGCAGGGACAGCTGGAAACAGAAAAGGGGGAAGGGTACTGATGGAATGTACTGAGAAAACTAATGTACTTGTAGAGGCTGGTCTATTTGCAAGCCACGGGATGCTTGAATGCATAGTTTTTGCAAAGGCAAATCAAGGTCAGACACTGTTTTGGAAGCCTCAGTGTGGCATTAAAGAGAAACAAATGTTCCAAAATAAAATGAGGTAGAAAGTAGAAGAGGATCTGACACAGAATGTTACCTTTAAGATAAATACTTAAAAATAAATTATCCCAAGTGATCTGTCCACTCATGTGTATAACTCAAACCAAGGTGAAGAGAAAGGTACAAGCTGCCCCAACATCATAGAGCAAAGTTAAGAATAAACTTGGTATTAATGTGCTACTACCAAGACAAGTCTCTAATCTCAGCAATGTACTGGAATGTTAATTAGAAAAATCAAAGTATAAACTCAAGGACATGCAGAGAATATGAAGAGAAAGGAAAAAGGCAGACAAATAGATAACATGAGATTTTGCCTGAAGATATGTTTCAGTTAGCCTATTCAGTGTTTTTAGCAAATACTGAATGAACTCTCAACATTTAAAAATTCAAATACTTAATGGTAGAAAATAAACTCCTAAAATTCTACCTTTGAAAACTGTATTGCAAAATTAGGTTCGTATTCCTGAATGGCAAGCAATCTGCATTATTGTGTTAGAGCCTCCTCTTAAATTTAACTGGGTCATGTTTTTTTCTGCTAATATAGTTATTAGGTTTATGAAGACATAATGCAGTTACATTACCTGCCTGGCTTCTCTGTACACCAGTTGAGATCTACGGCTTAAAATAGTGGTCTTCAAGCTGAGATATGCAAACTTTATGGCTCACAAAGATTTTACAACAGGTACATTGGAATGAATGGTTTTAAGAAAATCAGATTTCAAATCTCAAACGTACATACAATTTTATTAAAGTTATCTACCTGAAAAGAAAATTTGAGGAGCAATTAGCCTGTTTTTCTTAGTAGTATTTAATTTCAAAACTATCCATCTATACCTGCCATTCATTTAAAGTATTACTATGTTAGTATCATCAAGATGTCAAAGCCTCTAGGTCAACACACTATAGTAAGGATTGAAAGTGTTGGTATCAGCAATGCTTGTTACAAAGTGGGACAAACCATATATGGAGTGTCATAGCTTTGTCAATCTTAGTAACTTGAAACATGGCTTTAGAAATGGTATGTTTTTACTAATGAAGAAGTTTTCTGTATTTAAATATTTTGTAGAGTGGAACTTAAGGAATATGAAATTTTTCATTTATCTATATCTCCTCCTTTCTCCACACTGCCTCTCTCCTGTTACTGTTGAAAATGGATTGTTACTGAGGGAATATTCATGCGATCAAAGCTAAACAGTGATAAGAAGTATTGATAAAAGAATTGCCTATTTTCACCCAGACATAAATCCTTGATAGACCTTTATTGAGCTGGCCATTTATTGAGCTGGTCATTAACCCATTCACCTTAGAATTAAATTCAGAAGTCAAAAGATTATCTTGGAAATTTATTGTAGTGAAGCCTGAAATCATATTTTTCTTGATAAAATCTTAGTAAGATGTAGCAGATTATCAAAGAGAAATATTTTTGCCATTTAATTTATAAGATGGAGATTGTTTTGCAAATAGAATCAGTCAAATCTGTAGATACAATGTCACAATAAAATATTTTTAAAACCTAGGTTAATATAAAAGAGTGCATACATTTACAAGAGTGACGTGACAGTTTTTGTTTTAAATGGCTTAAAATATTAAATAATTTATATTATACTCTTCTATATTATTTAAACTTGAAGTGAAGGTTATTTAGATGCTAATTTATAAATATGTGAGAATGATTATAATTTTAATAACTTTTTTGAAAGTATACAAGGAACAATATTAGATTATCTTTTTAGAGAAAACAGAATTGGATTGGCTACCAAATTCATTCTTGATAAGGGAGCTACAGGTGTTTTAGTTGTGTAGCTTTGTCAAATGGGAGTTTGTAGCATTAATATATGCTACTTTCTAATCTTTCAAAAGTCAAATAAAAATTAGGCAAGACTGAGATTTTATGAGAGGTCCACTGGGAAAGGCTGGGAAAGGCAGATACTAATAGTAGTGGGGAAAAAAGCAACATTAAAATATTGTGAGATCAGTTTGTGGGGAGTTTGAAATAAAACAATTTTAGATTAATTACCAATAAAATGTATATGAGTGTTGTAATTTAAGCAACTTAAAAGAATGTTAAGGAGAAAAAGAAGTAAAAAATCTGAGTAAAGATATAATGCTTGAAGTAAACAATATTCTAAGTGATAGGTGAACTAAGGCCTAAACATTAGATATTATTGAATGATGATAAGGAATAATACTAAGATGTTAAGATAGTATTTACAATTAGAAGTTCACTATTATTATTAACAGCTAGTTTTTTTTTTCATTTTAACTTAAAGCATTAATCAGATTTTTCTGGATAATGCATAATATAGTAACTTTGACTAAATTATAATATTTAGTTAATAAAAAACAATTTCAGGCTGAATTTGCTGAGTGCTTACTATAGACAAGGCACTGTTCTAAATATTTACCTGCATCAAATTATTATAATAACCCATGAACTTTTCCAATCAACCTTTGATAATGGTATTATCACTATTATTGTGCTAGTGGTTAAACAAAATACTAAGGCACAGTCATTGAAGTCTGAATCAGCAGAATAAAATGCTTAAATCAGATATCTTTATGTTTTCTTGATCTGTAGGTAGAAAACTTAACATCTGTAGTTTTTTAGAACTGGAAAAAGATAAATTCAAGTATCTTTGTTATAGAATCTCATTTTATCAATAAATCAATTCAGCATTATGCCTGCCCCCCACCTCCTCAAAAAAAGGAAAAGAAAGACCACAATTGGATACAAGATCTCCTGAAATACATTGTCTTAACATGCATTTCATTACTAATATGAAAAAAAATAAGAATGATATCAAAATGTTGCTTTGAAAAGTATATTGATTAATTCATATAAAACATCTAGAATAGTGCTTGGTATAAAGTTAACACTTAATTAATTTGAGCTAATATTGTTGTGTAGACTGATGATTAATATTTCCCACCTTTAAATATTTCATTTGTTCTGCAGTTCTCAGATATCCATCATGTTTTTTCCTCATCTAGGCTTTATATCTTTTTAAAGATACAATTAATCACAGAAATAATCAGAGCCTAAAATTCTTTACTTAATGACTTAAAAAAAACTATTATTCTAAATTGTTTTCATACTGTTAAAAGTTGAAAATGTTTTATGCTTGCATGCACTGAACCTGTATTTCTGACAATCAATAATTATGTCTAACAATATAATTTTGTTTTGATCAAAGCCATCATTCTATATGCCTAATAATAATAATATAGTATTGATGTTAACTCAGAAGTAATAATATTATTTTTCTTGCATAAGATAATTTTCTAGTGCACAATTGATTTTTAGTGTTTAAAGATAGGTTAGAATACTTTGGGAAAAAGGAGCTACCTACTTCTAAAAATTTATCTATCTTAGGCAGTGGGTAAATTTATAGTTTGGAAAACATCCTCACCTCCAAACCAAATATATTCTTGAATCCTTGGAGAACATGGCCCTAGTCATACTGTTAAGAATCTGGGCACCAAAGAAATATGCTAAGATTGAGGCTAACTAGGATCTGGGGCTCTTGTTTTTTTCTAAAAGGATACTTAAATGATTAACTTTTTAACAAATTAATGATATGTTTTAGAACAATACTCATGTGAAAATTAAAATCTTTAAGAGAAATTTTAAAATTAGGGGTTTGATATACTCAACAATAACAAAATCTAAATATTTGTAAACATTTAGAATTTCAACTGAAAATTTTAATTCTCATCTAGATGCTTATCATCATAAAACAGAGATCCTTAGCAACTTTAAATATCTTTGGGGGCGGAAGTTTGCAGAGATAAACTGGTATTATATCTATAATATTATTTTGTAGTCAGGAAATTATAATTCCGTAATTAACTTTTTTATGTATAACATTGACAGTTTCTATTCCATATGTATTTATTAATTACTAGAAGACTGGTGCATGAAATTTTTGCATTTGGCAGGAGGGAGGGATGTTCCTCAGTCCTGATTGTGAGAGGGTACAGGTCAGGCTGAGGGAACCCACCAGTTCATAATCTGGGTCAGGTAGGGATGTGGAAGGTCAGCCAGCTGGGAAGGGACCACAGGAGTGCTCCTAGGCATGTCCAGCCCGTCTTGTTCAGTCCAGATGGGCCGGACCCCAGCAGCAAGCTGACCTATAGGTCTTAGAATCTGCCCCCTGGTGGTCAGTGTATGTCATAGCAAATCATTAGCATATCATTAGCATATGTTTTGATTGGTTGAACGGCTGACCATGAGACCAGGCATTTAGCATATTAGACTTTTATTATATAGGATTCTCTACAAAATAGTGGCTTGCACTCATATTTATTAAGTTTTGCAGAACATTTCTTTAAGAAATTAAATATTCCCCAAGTAATTATTTATTTATGTGGATTTTTTCCCATTATAAGCTCAATTTCTGCTACATAAATCTAGAATATATTATTTTACCATTTACATAATTGACATTATCACAGTTGTTAAATATTCTGTTAGAATGTTCACAGTACAGTGTTGTCAGCTTGAAAACTATTGGGCTCCAAGTGCTGCTTATGGGAATTTATGTTTTCAATAAAATGTCCTCCAACATAAGCAGCTGTGTTTTGTCAAGAAGTTTTAAATCCATAACATTCAGTTTCTTCTTCCCTTCCTACATTTTACATGCACTATATTCAGATGCCAAATTATATGTCTAAGAAAACATTCAGAGAGTTAGAGAGAGGGAGAAGAGAGAGGATAAGAAGGAAAGGGAGGAGGAGAGGGAGAAGGAGAGAGACAGTGAAAAACAAAACATTGTGATTAACCCAGAACAGTTTCTCTAAGTTTTTTATAAACCTTGTGTAGACAGAAGAACTGATGGCATTAGTTATTTCCATCCCTAGGAGGCATTATTGCAACACTTGGAAATGTTAAAGATTATGAAGATTTTTTTTTCTTAATTTAGATCAGAACAGTCAGGCTCTTTCTTGGAGCTAAATTCAATTAAACAATTAAATATTTATATCAAAATATAAATAAGGCCCTAAAGAATTTAATTTTGTTACAGTGGCCATTAATAATCTAAGTCACATACTCCTCACTTTCAAGATGAGAAAATGTGCATGTATTTTTCTTCCCTCTTTCTATGTTGGTAGCCTCCTTTTATTTAAGTTTTTTCTATCTTTTTTTTTTTTGTTTTCTTTACATTTTATACTTACTGGTAAGAGTGACAACTAAACACTGAATTTAAAAAAAATATATATTCAGTAATCATTTTTATGAAAAGATTTAATAAGAGGTTGTCTAGTTAAATAGATAGAATAAAGGCACAGAGTTGCATTTGTTCCATTCTCTAAATCTTATTTAAATGGCAGAAAGTGGGGCTCAAATTTTTTTAAGTCACAAAGCATGTTAAAAAATATATAACAAGAGATGAAATATCCAAACATTTTAATAGCTGTAAACAGATTTATGAATGGTAATTTAACATACCCAAGGAAGCCAATTCTAAAGCTCAATTCTAAAGCCATGGTGTCAACAATAAAACAACCCCATTTATACTACAGAGACCAGAATACTCAGAGATTGTTAGCATCTGGTTTCTCTCAGAAAAAGGGGGTGAAAGTGAGGATCAACTAAATCAGGATAGTATGAAGGTTTGTTTAATAAATAGTTAGACCCCTAAAGATAGTCCCTGACTCAACACTATCAGGAAGTTTCTCTTTATATAATCTGGTGTTTTATTTGCTAGAGGGTAAAATATATTCTATCTATAAAAACATTGCATATGTAAAAAAAAAAAGGTATCACATAAATCAACACAGATTACAAACACAAGCTCTGAAAAATCAATAATTTTATAGTATAATTGGAGAAAAGATAAAGTTGAAGAATCTTCTAGAAAGGAGAGCAAAGAAAATTTAAAATTTGACAAGAAAGGATGCAAGTTTTTAAAAAACTATTTCTAGTGTTCCAAATACAAATAGCAGGAGAACTAAAATTAAAGAAAAGAAAAATATGAAGAAAGTAATGTTAAAATGTCATAAGAACCAAGATAAATGAATTTCCAGATTATAAAGGATCACTGAATGCTAAACAAAATAAATAAAAAAGATCAATGTTAATACCTATCATCCTGAAATGTTAGAGCACACTATTCTAAGAACATTTAAAAAATAA
>PVJN01014922.1:0-45514 GCA_004026805.1 Lasiurus borealis | reverse complement strand
CCCCCCCCCCCCCCCCCCCGCAACCCTCCCGACACACACACAAAGTGCAGGCTATTATCCAAGATCCCACACTCATTCTATGTGCAAGTCCCCCACAGGCCCTTATTCACATACATGGGCCATACTCTCTCTCCAGGTCAAATCATTGACATCTGCACAGGAAATATTGACTTTGAAAGAACTCAAAGTAGAACTTCCTAGAGAGGGTTTTAAATACCCCACTGACCAATTAATCAAGAAAAGCTGACTTAACTGATTCCACCTATGACAAACTGTCAGTAAAGAACTGATTTAGGGCTCACTAAGATGGTTTCAAATATAAACTGCACATTGTAGGTCTTGCCCTTTCTTAGCCAAGAGTCAAAACCCAAACATCCAGGCTTCTCCAAGGATAGTGATAAAGCTCTTTTCAGCACAGCTGTCAAACAACTCCAGCTCCACAGGAGCGGGTTCCTATGGGCATCCACATGGTACAGGGAGAGGATGTGGAAGCCATAATACAAAGTATCTCACATGTTATCTGACAAGGTGTCCTCAGGATAAACCTTTAATTACTGTACAGCAATGGTGAGTACAAGAAAAGTAAATGAAATTATGTAGGTAAGGCATGAATAATATCAAAAACAAGAGAAGGGTAAAATGCCATTTATTGTCTAAGGCTCCAGAACTATATTGTTTTTATTTAAAATCTAAAAAAATATTTATTTATAGGTGGTATTTCAGCTTACAAATCCAGATCTGAAGATGGTGTCATATCTTATCATTATCTCTGTACCACTTATAAGTTGAGGAAATTATTTTTTCTTTAGGATATATTCATACCACTTCTCTGAATCAAAATAATATAAATAACAATAATAATAAAATGAATTATTATATTTATGTCAAGTTCCCAATTAGAAAGAATAGCATTAACTGATTATGACCTACTTATGAAATAACAGTGTGGTTGCAATATGTACATAAGCTGTCAGTTAATATTGGAAATATACCTTCAAGTGAAAATCCTAATTAATAGTTTATAAATATTCAATATTTGTAAGCATAATTAAGGACCTTGAGTATAATAAGTAGCAGGGGAATCAGAATTAATTTTAAGGGAAAACACAGTTTAATATTTTCTAAAACTTACAATTGCTAAGAAAGTTGAAAATTGTCAGGAGAGGCTCAGCAGAACTGACTGACTAAATGGGAAAAAAATCCAGATGTTCTAAAATCTTTAACAAAATTTAGAAAAGTATTTTGGAAAAATTTGCGTCAATTTGTACAAATTAGAAATGTAAGAAATTTTAGAAAAAATAACGAATTTTTATTTAGAAATAGTGGTGGGATTCATTTAACTTCATATTTAAATATAGGCTGAATATTTCAAATGTTAATTTGCATAATTTATCCTCTGCACATAGAGAAACAAATGTTCCTCTCCATAAAGTACATAATCACCCAAGAAGTTGACATGGTGTGTGCTTCACTCTTTCCCATTGGGAAAAATTATATGCAAGAAAAATACATATACTGTGGAAGTACACAAGGTAAAATGGGAATATAATTGTTTGTGCAACAAATTATTATATAAATGAGTTTATAAAGAAAAATAATTTTATTTTCAGTAAAAGTAAAATCCCTCTTATAATCAATGTATTGCTCTACAAGGATAAATATTGAGAACTATAATATAATTATAGAACTATATGCAAATATACAAATACATATGTTAAGAATAATTAGAAATAATTTAAGAATTCAAGTGATACTTGATAATATAAAGATACAGTAAATAAAAATTAAGGACGCTCTTAATGGTTTCACTGAATATTGAACATTATAGAGAACAGTGTATACCAAGCAAAGTCTCATTAAGAGAATAAAATCACACAGTAATTTTAAGATACTTTACTTAAGATCCTTAAATATCAATAACTATTAATTATAATGCTTGATTAACTAAAATGGTAATATAAACTCAAACAAAGATTCTACATCTTAGAGAAACCATTTAAGGAAAGAATAAAGTGTGCAAAAGTTATTGCCCAATGTTGCTGGTAATCAGATCTGGCAGGAGAAGATTCAGTTGTAGCTCACAGAATGTATATCTACACAATATATAAGCACACACACACACACACACACACACACACATATATATATATATATATATATGTAAATAAAATCATGTTGTGTACCTTGAACATGTACAATTTTATAAAAGCATGTTTTACATAGGAGAAAATATAAAAGGCCAAAAATATAACTAGCAAAAACTAGAGAAATGCAAATTAAAGCTTAAATAGGACAGGATTTGAAATCGTATTATATGCAAATCAACTGAATGGTTGAACAGCAGAATGACCATCCGGATGACCATCTGGGACCACACTATGACACCCATTGGCACCAGGCCAGCCAAGGTGGGTGTGATGTCATTGGTTGGGGGCCAGGCCATCACCCTGTGATAACCCTGCAGACGGAGGCCCAGGCCACTGGCTGGCAGGTGATCAATCAGGCGGCCCCACAATTGCATCAAAGAGAATCGCTTAAACCACTGACCAGTTGGCTGTGGTGGGTGGGAGGAGCCTCCCTCTGTGAGGGAAGCCTTGGTCCCAGGTGCTGGCAGCCAGAGGGAAGCCTTGGTCCCGGGTGCCAGAGAGAAGCCAGTGCCAGCACCTGGGGGAAGGAAGGCCTACTCTTGCATGAATTTTGTGCATTGGGCTTATATAATAAAAAGCTAATATGCAAATCAAACAAACAGTGGAACAACCTGTTGCTATGACACACTCTGATCACTAGGGGGTAGACACTCAACCCAGGACCTGCCCCCTGGTAGTCAGTGCACTCCCACAGAGGAAGCACTGCTCAGCCAGAAGTCAGGCTCATGGCTGTGAGCACAGTGGTGGTAGCAGGAGCCTCTCCCTCAGAGACACTGCTTAGGATGTCTGACTGCTGATTTAGGCCCACTCCCCACAGAGTCATCAGTCAGACATCCCCCGAGGGCTCCTGGACTGCAAGAGGGCACAGGTCCGGCTGAGGGATCCACCTGGAGGGCATGGATTTCATGCACAGAGCCTCTAGTTTAATATAATCATCCAATATGTGTTAGTCTGGATCCTAGAAAAACTGAAATGAAGTCTATATTAAATATGGACAAATTTTATTAGGTCAAATGCTTATGTGAGAGAAAACAGGTAGCCAAATTTTACTGCCTGAGAAATCTCACCCCTCACAGAAACAGGGCTGCATAAATGTCCTGCTGTACTTGATCATTCTCTGGGAACAATATGTGGAAAGCATAGATTTCAAATAAACCTGTATTCACCCTGGCTGGTGTGGCTCAGGTAGCTGAGTGTCATTCTCTACACCAGAAGGTCACCAGTTAAATCCCTGGTCAGGTCACATGACCAATTTGTGAGTCTGATCATGGTCAGGATACTATAGGAGGCAACCAGTAAATATTTCTCTCTCATATTGATATCTCTCTCTCTCTACCTATCTCTCCCTCTCTCTTTCCTTCTCTCCCTCCCTATCTTTTCCTTTCTCTCTATAAAGTAAATAAAAGCATATTTAAAAATAAATAAATAACAATAAACCTGCAGACAGATTTTAGAGAACAGCTGCTTGGTTAACTATATTCCCTGTAGTTGTTCTGTGAAATATGTTAATGGCCACCAGAGTCCACCACTGTGTCACACAAATCTATTTCTCTATGGCAGTTCATGGCATAACTTATCAAAGGTTTGCATGTGCCTTTATGCCCAAATAATGTAACTGAGCAGTAAAACAATCCCCATCATTCTTGCTGACCTTAGTACTATCAATTAGTACTCATCATCTCCCCAACGACTATCCAATTTAATTTCCGTTACCCTAAGCTATCTCTTAGACAGGTCTACCTCATGCTGTGTTTTAAATCTCCATTGTCAAAAGCTCTATATCCCTCTTCTAGGTATATACCAAAGGAAATAAAATCAGTACTGCTAAGAGATATCCAAAACCCCATGTTCATAATAGCCAAGATGTGGAGATGATGTAACAGGTTATATACCGACATCCTTTATTTGTTCCCTGGCAATAGTGCATTCCTCTTTGGGCACTAGTACTTCTGAATTTTCAGAATCCCATAGCACTATTGTCTATCTGAGTCATTAAAATTGATAGTAATTGGAGTCCTTCCTACTTCACCACTAACTGGGGAAAATCCATATAAAACTTCCTTAAAGAAGATAGTTTCATCCAGAAGAGGTTTCTGGATGGTGCAGTGCATGCTCTAATTAGTAGATCCCATGGTTATGTTCCCATCTCTGCATGTACTTCTTCATGTAATAGGATTCCCGGCTGGCGATTATGCTAGGGGGATTCATTACTCATGGACCAGGTACCTGAAACCTTATTAATCTACTCTAACACTGATAAAAATATCAGACACAGAGCTGCAATCAGTCCTTCTACATGATTAAATCTGGGTAGTGTATGCACTTTCCCCCCTTCATCCATCATCTGGTTTCTCTGAAAGGCAGACTGGCAAATTAAATGGAAATATGATAAAAAACCACCACTCTTGCTATTTTTTTAAGATTGTACCTCCATTTAAGTGTGTTAAGATATTTTCTCATGATTATTCTGGATTTAGGACCTTAGAGGAAGAATACTAAAGAGATGAGATGATCTTATGGCTTCAGATCAGGAGGAATATACTATCAATATGACTTATGATTCTTGATATTAATCTTAATTACTTAGTGTCTGCCACATTTCTCTACAGTAATACTGATTTTTTTTTCTATTACCTTACTCTGCTGTTATAACTCAGTTGCTAAAATAAGCCTATACTCCAAGGAAATGAAATTAAATTCCATTTCTTGGAGTGAAGGGCATCAAAAAATATGTGGACATATGGCCCAAATATCACGGTAATTAATAAATAATTTAGAGGAGATAATTTAGAAGCTATACAAATATTGCATTTCTTCTTAATGTTCAACATCATTCAACTACGGATGGTGTATGCAGCAACTATTACTGTGGTATTAATAATGACTTCCTATTTCCCACATTTATTATTTGGAATTCTATTAGGATGATTTTCTTTTCTCCAGTGTGTTTATTTGTTTGTTTGTTAATTTAATCATCACTTATGTATTTGGCACTGTAACTAATTTTATATTAACATATAGATAATGACTACAAGCTTAGCAGTTTAAAACAATGCAAATTTATTAGGTTGCAGTTCTGTAGGTCAGAACTTAAGCTGCGACTTGGTTCTCCAGTCAGGGAATCATAAGGGTGAAGTCACAATGTCAACCAGGCTAAAATCTTTGGAAACTTGAAAGAAAAATTCACTTCAAATTCATTTTTTGTTGTTGACATAATCCAATTCTTTATGTGTGTCCTTTTGTAAGATGGGGGTCCCTTTTCTATGTTGGCTGTCAGTTGGGGCTATCCTCATCTATTTGTCTTTTGCAAAGTGAAGTTTAAAATTTTAATAAAATCTGACATCAATTTTTATTTATTTATTAAGCTTTTGGTGTTGAATCTACTAGTGTAAGTTAATCATTAACCCTAAGATCATGCACGTTTTGTCCTTTGTTATTTTTTTAGATATGTGATACTTAAAAATTTTAAGCCTATGAAAATGTTGACTTAAATTTTGCATAAAATGTGAACCTGCAAAGAACTTCATAGTTTTCCTTTTGTTGTTATGACATATGAGCTTACAAATAATTACTTGAGAAGAGGATTCTTTCTCCATTAAATTGTCATCTCACTCTGATCTAAAATCAGTTAACCATTTTTTAAAAATAGTGAATGACCCATTTATTGTTACTTTCCTTGATGTCATCACAATGCCAGTCAACAAAACAATGATCTTGACCTGATTATAGGCATATATTTTCAATTTTATTTAACATGTATATATGTTAAAAACTTTCTTGTGAGCTACCCACTCAAAATACACCAATAAGCAAAACACATTGCTAAATAACACCACTAGTATAAGATTATCTAATTTGCTGTCTAAAGTATTAGAGGCGACCAGCTGGCATGGCTCAGTGGTTGAGCGTCGACCTATGAACCAGGAGGACAATTGAACATTTTTGAGTACCTCTATTTCTGCATTCTACATTTTGTTCTGTTCACCTATAGTTTTATTCTTTGCCAATTCATTGCCTCAAGTATTGTACATTTATAGTAATTAAACGATTTAGGCAGTACAAATTATCCAACTGCATTTTTTTTTAATTTAACAATTATTCTGGTTATTCTATAACTTTTGCCTTTTCATGTTAATATTATTAGAATTTGCCTTTGTTGTCTTACAAGCTGCATTTCACTGTTATTTTTTTTTAAAAGCATTTAAGTTTATGTATAGAAGGGGCAAGGGTTGGGGCTTTCTTTGATGGTTTATTTGGGCCTCGGGTCACTATGTACCATGAACTCAGTTTTCAAGTCTATGGCTTTCACAAGTGTTACTGTCTCTCCTCCACATGTAAGGCTCCACCCAGCATCTATTTCAACCTCATTCTTAGTTGCCAAAGATGTCTAGTCTTCACCTAGGACAGTTTTGTTTGTGTCTTTTCCTCTACACATTAAGGTTTTCCTCAATAAAACAAATGGGGAGATGGGTTCAGGCAGAGTTTCTTATGAGCATATTATTTTGGGATATTTATAATAGAGGCATTTTTAATTTATAGCAAATAAATGATTTCTAGCCATTAGATTAAAAGTGCATGTTGCAGTGATAAATAGGAGGGCTATTTTATGAAGCTATAAATCTAGAAATTAATAAACAAGATAATGTTTACTGCTAATGTTCAATTAGCATATCATTTTCCCCAGCAAGTTAAATGGGTAAACAAATGTAGTTTGGATTGTTTCTTTCTGTTCTTATAAAACAGTAATAATCTCTAAAGATGGAGAGTAGTTAAAGCATAAATAAATCCTTCATATATAAAAATGTTCAGTTTTCATGAAATTGCAGTAAAGCATTAACAAGTAAATGGACTGTCCTGTGAAAATATTCCTCCATGTACTAGGTGAAGTCAAGAAATGTCTTGATAGATATTAATGTACTTATAATGCATATCTGGAGATTGCTGTTTTTCATTACTTCAGTCACTTACAATTCCATTTCTAATTTTACAGAGATTAAAAAATAAATGACAACATTCTTAAATGTATATGTAATCAGAATAATTATTTTACATAGTCCATTGTAGAAGTGGACTTCCATTATAAGTAATGGATTGCTAAGGATATACTTGACAGAAAGACAAATAGGAGGCAGCAAAATGACAAGGTATGTCAACAGATGACATATTTTTAAGACAGAGTTGAAGTAACTAGGTAAAATATTTGACAACTTACAGAGCAATTATATAAAGAACTTTGGAGAATTTTTCCCCCTACTGCTGACAGTGAGTTTCATCAAAATCTTAAAAAAATGAGGATGGATTTTCATCTCTTCATTTTAAGAAGAAGCACTGATATTTTTAAAAGTAACTTAAAGCTACTGAAAATGACAATTTAAAGTATCAATTTATATGTGTGCCCAAATTCTTCTAGCAAATGTCTTCCCATGTGGTGTCCATTTTTAAGCCTTTTAATGATTGTAGTAAGCCTTTCACAACCTGACAGTGCAAAGAAAGTAAAGTGACAACATGGTGTGTATTGAAACAATACTCTACCAATGATAACAAACTAGAAAGAGAATTGTCTTACCAAACAGTATTAAATGTGTATTTGAAAATGAAGATTTGGAGAATTGAATACTGTGGTTTCTATTTTCCTTTAATAAATCCACCAATCCTTAGATAATAAAATATTATTTTTAAAAAACACGCTGCATTTGCCTTGGGTTTTGGAAGACATATGTTTATACTAAATAATTTGCAATGTTATGCAAAACAACATATTAAGTGATTGTATTCTTAAACAACTCATTTCCTTTATGTGACAGACAGAGATCAACATATATTAAAATTTTCTTACTGCTCATCTTAACTTTCCACCTTGTGTACTTTCATCAAACATTTATAGTTTTATCAGCGGTTATCAAGTGATGTCAACTTGAGCAACTACAGGTATTAATCACTTTAAAGTAAAGCTAGTGCAGTTTTTGAAAAATTGGATTTTGTATATTTGTCAAGGTGTAAAATAATGACTCTAATGGAATAATGAAGCCATATTAGTTAAGATCTTTAAAATTAATTTTTAGTAAACACCAGATAATCACATATTTAACTCCAAATAATGTTATTAAGTATTTTCCATTTTTAATACTTCTTTGAAGTTCTATTTTGTTCAGTCATAAATAAACATTTGTCCAAACATTAATTTTATATTTAAAATATACACCTAAAAATAAGAATTTAAAACTATAAGGTCTCTTTTACTGACCTTAAATTTTTTCATAGTTTGATTGAATATAAAACATAACTACAATTTCTCCATTTAAAACATAAATAGGGGAAAGGAATAAATTTTTGTTAGTGAAAAAATAGACATTTCAGGAGCAATAATTATGTTTGTTAGATAATAAAATTCCACTGTGTTCAGTGATTCTCTCATTCTATGTTCAAATTGTGGTATGGTATCTGAAGCGATTAGACTAAATGTTCAAAATTGACAGCTGAAACATGACAGATTATATTGATATAGAAATGCCTCCTCAAGGCATATAAAAATACATAGACACTTAAAAATACATATATTTTGATTTTTTACAGAGAGGAAGGTAGAGGGATAGAGAGTTAGAAACATCGATGAGAGAGAAACATCGATCAGCTGCCAAGGTATATGCCCTTGACAAGAATCAAACCTGGGACCCTTCAGTCCACAGGCAGATGATCTATCCACTGACCCAAACTGGTTAGGGTAGACATTTTTTATATTTTAATTTTATCACACTTAATCTTTAAAAAAACACACCTTAACTTTTAGAATTGAAGATGAATGCCAACAATTTCAAAATAAGAGCAATATCATAGCAGACTAGTGTCAGATATGATTATGCTTTTAAATATAAAGATAGTTACCTATCAGTGATGACTGAAATGATCTAGTCAGTTGTGCTAGAAAAAAATCTGAATATTAGAATTAAGCAAAAATAAAATTACCTAGATTATTCTCAGTGAGTGTTTGGATTAAAGTTTTATTGAGATTTTATTCACTAGGCTTTATTCTAATGACATTTATGCAAATGTTAACTTACAGATTATTGTTTGAGAAATCAGTTATATCTGATTTCATTAGATATAACTCTACCAAGAATTATAGCAAACCCTCTTCTAGGTATCTACCTGAAAATTTGAATATAATCATTTGTAAAAATTATTCAATCCTATGTTCATCGCATCATTATTCACTGTGGACAAGACACAGCGACAACCATAGTGTTCTAGAATAATATGTTACTGCTTTTATGAAGGAGGTTAGACATATGGAATTTGGTGGTTGTAGGATGGAAAACAGAGAGGGTGGAGCTCAACAAGTGGGAATTGGGAGAGAGAGAGTTGTAGACAGTAGTGGAGAAGGTGTGAATCAAGTCTAATGCAAACCAACTTTCTCTGATCAGTGAATGCAAAAATAAAGGCAACTTAATATGCTGTTTAAAACAAGTACACAAACAACAAAAAAAAACTACAATGCTTATGAAATTGCAACCAGAGCGTTTATAAAAATGTAATAATTTGTTTATTCTGGATCCATATAAATGTTAATAGACGGATGAAGACTGAACTATTCATCATAAAATGTAATTATAAATGTTGCATCAATAAATAATGTATATATTTATTTTAAAATATCTCAATATGTTAGTAGAGTATGAGAAAAAATATCATACTGCTGCGATAAACTACTGTCATGGAGACCATCTTACCAGTGTAACAAAAAATGCCTACAAGCAGCCATTCTGGATGCTCATATTAAGAGAGTTACTGCAGGTGACATCTATTCCACACTCAAATGACATAAAGACAATGGTGCTAAGGGAGATTCAGCACTGGGCTAGCAGATTGGGAAAGTAGATTTAGAAGATGTCAGCATAGATGTAGTAGTAAAAATCATGAGCATTAATGATGGTTCCTCTCCTCAAGAAGGATATACAAGTAAATAGATATTCATTCAAGAGGGATTTTGAATGATCCCTGTGTGATTCCCTGAATAACCTGGCCAATATTTATTTAATAACAACATATAACACTTTGTGAAAACTAAGATTTGTTACAAGCTATAGCTATGTGAAATTTCATGTCAGAATCAAATATTTTAAAGAAATAACTATGCCAGTAATTCATAGGGAGAGTGAATTTTCAAAATTTAAAAGAAAAGATTATATTAGTTTTCATTTTATGTATACAATCAATGTTTCTATAACATTTACTATATGGTAGACATTTTTTAAATTGCTTGCAGATATCAACTTGTTTAACACATATAGTAAGTAGATATAACTCATGAGTTACCAATGAAGAAAATGAGAGTTTCTATAATGTATCCAAAGTCTCATAACTAATCAATAAAAATGCTATGTTTAAAAATTCTGAGTATGGTTCCACTATGGAGAAGAGCATAAATGATTATAAAATTAGTAATATCTGATGGTAAAACAAATGTTATAAAAGTGAATTAAAATTTGTTCCTAAGTAGCACTATGAATAATTTCTCATGGAAAGAAGCAAGAACTAAGTATGAATCTTTCATGGGCTTAGATGTAACTTTTCTCTGGGAAAGAATATTGGTGTAAAGCAGAAACAGTAAGTGTCACTATGTTTGAAGTCCCCATGATTTTTCCACATTCAAACGGGACTACATTAAAATAAAAAACTTTTCCACATTTAAATGGGATTACATCAAAATAAAAAAATTGAACAGCAAAAGAAAACATCAACAGAACAAGAAGAAAGCACACTGTATGGGAGAACATATTTGCAAATCTTATCACTGATAAAAGTTTAATCCCAATATTTACAGGGAACTCATACAACTTAATAAAAGGAAGATAAATAATCCAATAAAAAAATAGACAACAGACCTAAATAGAAACTTTTAGAGAGAAGACAGAAGGAAGGCCAAGAGAAATATGAAAACATGCTCAAAGTCAATAATTATCAGAGATGCAAATCAAAATGACATGCAGTACCATCTCACACTTGTCAAAATGACAATCATCAACAAATCAACAAATAAGTGCTGGTGAGGATGCAGAAAAAAAATGCACTGCTGGTGGGAATGCACACTGGTGCATCCACTGTTGTTAACAGTATGGCGTTTCCTCAAAAAAACTAAAAATGGAACTCCCATTTGATCCAGTGATTCCACTTCTAGGAATATATCCCAAGAAAATAGAAACACCAATCAGAAAGGATATATGCACCCTTATGTTCATAGCAGCACAATTTACAATAGCTAAGATTTGGAAACAGCCTAAGTGCCCATCCATAGATGAGTGGATTAGAAAACTGTGATAAATCTACCCAATGAAATACTGTGCTGCTATAAAAAGAAGGAATTCCTACTATTTGCAGCAGTAGGATGGAACTGGAGAGCATTATGATAAGTGAAATAAGCCAGGCAATGAAATAAAACTACCATATGATCTCATTTATTTATGGAAAATAAAGAACATTATAACCTGATGAACAAGAAGATAGATACAGAGGCAGTAAAGCATCGAACAGACTGTCAAACTACAATGGGAAGGCTGGGGAGTGTTGGGCAGAGAGGGAAAGAGATCAACCTGAGGACTTTTATGAATTCAAGCACAACCGATGGATACAAGACACTGGGGCAGGGAGGGGATGAGGGCAGGTGACAAGGGGTAGGGGAGGCTGAGGGAAAGTCAATGGAGAAAAAAGGAAGATATATGTACTATATATGTAATACTTTAAACAATAAAATAAAATTTAAAAAAATAAAGAAGACTAGAAGTCTTCAGCACTAGACAAGTTGACCTACTAATTAATTTGATTAAAAACATTAAGGTTTGGAGGGGATTAATTTATTCAACAAGAACATGATCTTGTAAATATTTATGAGAATTCTACAATATAATATTTATTACCTATTGGAAATCCATAATGATAAAAACATAATATGCTAATTAGAAAAAAAATAATGTTAGTAGAATTCCACTTTAGGTTACTAATTCATCTTGATTTGCCAAGGGCATTTCTGATTGTTGCACTGAAAGTCCAGTATCCTGAGACAAATAAGATTCAGCTCAGCACCATCTCTGTGAAGTCAAAATGGATAGATATAGATTGTGTGCCACTTTCTGGAAAAGGTAGAGAGACAAAAACAAACCAACAAAAATAAATCATATTAGAAAACCACTGAGATGTCTGCATCTGTTACTACATTTTCTGGATATTTATCTATATTCTTCATGTTAGAAACAAATTTTGTGAGACCTCTATTATAAGAAGGATCTCTATTAGAATTACTTGTGGATCCCCACAGAAGAACTAGAAAAGCTGTATTTAGATGATTCTCATTATAGGAAAAATAGTTACAAGATCTCTAATAACAGTCATATCTGAAAAACCTATGCCTATGCATAAATCAGTAACTAGCACAACAGTGGAAAATCCAAATTTATGTGAGAGTACCCATTTGAGTGAGAGGAGTGTGAGAAATCAACAAAGTGAACCAATGAAATGTTTATTATTATGAAAACATAGATTCTGAAGCCTTGCTTTTATATGTAAACAAACTAAAAATCCTGCATGACTAAGATTATCTTTTCAAATTTCCTTTGAAATACCTTTCAGAAGTTTATTATAAACATATTCAAAATCACAGAATTTAACTTTTAGTGCTAGAAGAGTCTATAGAAATAAAAATTTTGACAACGTCATTTCCTGAACAGGCAATTGGTCTAAATAACGATAAATTTGATATAACAACTAAAGCTTGAATAAGGACATCCCCCACCCTGCCAAAGAAAAATAAGCCTCTAAATATTCAACTTTATCCCTTATCAGATGAACTACTTGACAATAAAAACATTTTTAATAAAACAAAGGAAATATTTGTTTGTTTGTTTATTTACTAGAGACCCAGTGCATGAAATTTGTGTATACAGTGGAGTAAGGAGTTGGGAGGGGGTGTGCATGTGTCCCTCAGCCCAGCCTGCATCCTCTCCAATCTGGGACCCCTTGAGGCTTGCCTGACTGCTGGTTTAGGCCTGATCCCACCAGGCCTTAATCAGCAGTTGGACATCACCCTCACAATCCAGGACTGCTGTTCCCAACCGTTTGCCTGCCTGCCAGCTTAATCACCCCCTAACCATTCCCTTGCCAGCCTGATCAATGCCTAACTGCTCCCCTGCTGGTCTGATTGCCTCCAACTGCCCTCCCCTGCCTACCTGATCACCCTAAATGCCCTTCCCTGCCAACCTAGTCACCGCCAACTGTCCTCCCCTGCTGGCTTAGTTGCCCTAATTGCCCTTTCTTGCAGGCCTGATCACCCACAACTATCCTCTCCTGCTGGCCATCTTGTGGTGGCCATCTTTGACCACATGGGGGGTGGCCATCTTATGTGATTTCCTCTTTATTATATAAGATTTATGTATGTATTTTAATTTTTATTGTTGAGAGTTTTATAAATGTCCTCCTCTCTCATACCCCCAGGAAAGAGATAAAGTAGGTAACACAGAAGAGCAAATGACTGGCAGTAGATATAGTCTTTCTGGAACAGAGATTTTCTCATGTTAACCAGTGTACATCATCTCTAGGTCAGCACAAAGGGATCTAGCAGTGTTGTACAGTGGTACCTTGAAATATGAGTGCCCTAACATACGAGATTTTTGAGATACGAGCCGTCGAGTGAGCGATTTTTGCTTTGAAATACGAGCAACATTTGAGATAGGAGTAATCTCGCGGATCGGCCTGCTGCACAGGACCCACCAGTTTACTGTGACTCGAGCGTCTCAGAGTTTCCCACGCCTCAAGGTTACCGAACGAATTAAACTCGTATCTCGAGGTACCACTGTATTTCCAACTAAGGGGAAGTTTATCTGACTATTACATGACATGGTAGAAAATTGTCTTCTTCTGAAATGTTTATGGTTGAGAAAACATTGGCCCTTCCCAGGATGTGAGCAGGGGCATTTGATATAAGCCTTCTTGCACTGTCTGTAGGACAGGGGAAACCAGCGGCCTTTGGTACTGATCAGCTGTCTCAGTATTCTATGAGTATGGATGCCCTTACATTTCATAAGTTCTAACTGGAGCTTTAAAGTGTACCACTGCCTCCCTCAAAGGCTATTTTGCAAGAAGTCAAATTGACCTTTACTTATTGGTAAATTTAATCCAGTTAAACAGAAGACAATTTCTGTCTTTGTCATTTTTATTATGCATTTCAAAGGATATACATACACCATTATATTTTAAAGCATTTATCAGGGAAGCTGGAGAGGGTACCTTGATTGTGCATTTTGTAAAAATAAACATCTACTTAGGATTTTCAAATTCACATCTAAAACACCAATCCTTTTATAGGATTGCTTGCCACTTTTCACTAAATGTCAGGCAAGATCCACAAAAGCTTTAGTCAGCAGAAATAACAATCGTGGTACATGAATCATGACACATGATGCTAGGCAAAATCTCAAAAAAAGAAAAAGAATAGGAAATTCAAACTGATTCTTTTTAGTTGAGTGAAGATTCCTTTATTTGTCACTGCAACTCTACCTAATTGTTCCATCAAATCCCTGCCATGCCTATTGCAGGAATTTCTAACTTTTCTTGTTTCTCAAGTATATATTTTTGTGAATTATTTTATAACAAAAAAAACAAGACTTTCAATTTTGTGCTCACCATTTTATTTTTATTTTGTGCGTACCTTGCCTCTCTACCATTCAGGGTGATCCATGCATCCCTGCCTTTACATGTCTACTGCTTTATCACAACATCTGTTTTTACTCTCTTCTTTGGAAACATAGTTGAAGGTATTTCTCAGTATTTTCCTCTTAACTATGGGGTGTGGACATTAGGTATATGTCACTTTTGTGTGGAAGTATCAAAAAGTATGGTGGCCAGAAATAAAGAATAGAAATGAATGTGAACTATAGTGAAAATAAATAAATAAATTAGATATTCTAACTCAGAATCACTTATTAAGTGGACTTAATAAATAGTATAACAAAGTGTATATAAAGAAAGGCATGGTGTGATTCTTAATGCTTTTTTCCCCCAGTAGAAAGAGATGTTGAAGGCCTGCATTGACCTGGAGGTGCATTAGAATGCGAATCCTCTGTCAACCTGGACTTAGGTTCCAGAGGGACGGGGAATGCAGTCACTGGCTGACTCATGTAACACGGAGAAGATATTGCTTTGGTGTTTTAAAAAAGCACTGGTATTTTGTGGTGAAGAAGAGATGTGGAGTTTTTTTTTGTTGTTGTTGTTGTTGCTGTTTTTCCCCTATAGTATCATAAACTGATAAATACTGGATTTCATACAATTTTAATTTCCCAGGCTGGTTCCACTGAGACCTGTATGTCAGGTATATAGTAAATGTCTCTGTTGTTATTTAGTTACTTTGCCTTCATACTTCACTAGGACAATGACTCTATGTCCTTCTTTCTCTGATAATCATAGTTTTATTTCTTTTTTTTTTTTTCAATCTTGTATCTCAACATTGCCAACAATTCAATCTCTATTGTAATCCGGGAAACTTTGTTTCAAACAAAAGCTCAGAATGAAATGCAGAACTCTAGTACTTTTCCACTTTCAGATATTTAGCAGCTGAAATATAAGCATGGCTTAAGAAAAATCTCAGTTTTTCTTGAAATAGAATCCTCAAGAAACCTTGTATCACTGAAAAAAAAAATCCTCCTGCTATTTAATCTTCTGGATCAGTAAAATGGTTTTAAACTCAGCATGGACTACACATAACTGATTTGTGGAGTTTTGCTTTCTGCAGAGAAAGAAAGGTTACATTCCCAGTGAGTTTTGAAGAATGCTTTGGGTTGGGAGAAAAACCCTGCAGCATTTTGACTAGGAAATTCCCTTTCAAGAGACTTTTTCATCATGCCTCATTTTTCAGTTAAGTGTAGAGAGAACTCCTGAGGTTGTTATGAAAAAAATAAACAGAGACCCCAAACCAATTGATTCTTTTCTAAATAGCGTGACAATATTTGCATAATGTTATTAACAAGTTCTCTAGATTGTTTCAAAATAGCAGCTTTCTAAAATACTAAGGAACATAAATCCATAAATAACTCCTGTAGATTATGCCCCCTCCCACACAACGTAATTCATTTCAACCAAGACGTAGTTGGGATCTTTCTTAATGGGGTAAGGAAGCCTAATGATGAATTGAGAGACTAATTATATTTTTAAAAGTTTTACATTCTGACAGGATTTTTAATTAGGAAATTAACAGAATCTTCTCTTACAAATTAACAACAGAAAAGAAGGGTAGGAGTTTCTGCTTCAGAAAGCACAGACAGAGATTTGAATAACAAACACATAATAAGCTAATAACGTGAATTTTGATATGTAAGCTTGTAGGTGAGAACATTTAAAGGACCCCAAAGTATATCTTGTAATATATTATTTATTTGTAAATCAGATATATCATTTCTGTCCACTGAATACAATTAAATCAGACATGCTTCATTTGGATATACTAATAACTTGATTCTACGGTTTTATAATTATGGTTTTATACAAAATATTATTGTGATAGCAAATTATTTGTATTACAAGTACAATGGTGCTTACAACTTATTTATCTATGGTATTGAAAAATGAAAGACATGTAGACTTACGATCCGAAGCTACCGATTCCGAACTTTAGCAAGAAAGAGCAAACACATTTTTTTTTCATACAGGGGAGAGAAAGAGAGAGAGAGAGAGAGAGAGAGAGAGAGAGAGAGAGAGAGAGAGAGTTGTGAATGAACTACCAATGTTTGAATGAAACTTTGTCTTATCATCCATAAGTAAAATTGCCCTAAACTATTTATTCACTTAACAACTTTGTCATGTCTGTTTTCTTCTCTCTGTGATTTAATTAGTGACCATGCAAACAATAGTTCTTAAAGCTACATGATTTTTTTTCCCCACTGCAGTTAAGCTGTATGGCTATTGAATGCAAGTAATTATGGGCATTGATTCTTTTCTTCTTCTATTTAGCCTGGATAATGTGATTAACATGAGTCAATTAAAGTAAAACTAAATTGCATTTGTGACAATACACTATGCTTATTTTTCCAACTTTGTTTTATCCTCTGGAATTGTAAAAGAAATGTGCTATTTGGATATATATTTTTTGTCTTTTTTGATTAAGGTATTACATATGTGTCCTTACCCCCTCCTAACCCCTAGCCCTCCCACCTCCAGCTGTTTCTGAATTTGCCTGGGATAGAATCTGGAGCAAATCCGACACCCTTTGTCATGAGGTTGATGCAGGATATTGCATACAATCTGACCAGAGCAAAGCAGTAGAAGGCATCTGTCGGAAACCAAAACATTGTTCTCACTAAATGGATGAAAACAGGAGGCTAGAAGTCTGGTCAACCTTGAAGCTCTGAAAGGTCAAAACCAGCCACTCCCTATCTAATTGAGACAATGAACTTCCCCATCAAATAATCATGTCAATCCTGACTGATAAAATAATCTACTTGTTACTGGAATTGCCTACTTCAGGGCAAAGGGTGTATCCCAAACCTGAATAAAAGGGATGGCAAGGCCAAAGGAAGGTAGCAGTCCTTTCCACTAGAGGAAGGCTCCCGCCTGGCCCCCCAGTATCGCCAAATTAATGTTTTCTAGTCTCTCATTTCGTTTGCGTGCGGCCTCCTTCAGAATCCGAACCCTGACCCGGGAACCCTGAACCACGTGGAAAGAGGTTCCCACAGGCATCCACCCCTCTGGTGTAGTGATCAGTTCAGTTGCAGCAGGTGAGTTGAATGGTGCCATCCAGTAAAATTCAGGAAGCACATGTTTCATTTAGAGAAGACTTTTACTGTACTCCACAGATACTAATGAGAAAGCATAAATGTGCGGATGTTATATTTAATACATAAAAATACAGGATGCCCAATTAATTTATTTTAAGATAGATTAAAAAAAATGTCAGTATTTGCATGTCCTAAATTTTATACAAGACATACTTAAAATAAAAACTATTGCTTATCTCAAGGGCAAACTTAATAGGTCTATTAATGGTCATTCTGTCTGAAATATAATTCTCATCTGCATACACCATTAAAGTCTTTTCTTCTTGCTACGGTTGATAAATTATTTTTTATGTCATCTTACCAGTGTGGGCAACTAAGCAAACACCATGAGTGAAGAGACATAAAAATACGTGAGCAGAGAGAATTCCAACCAGAGGGGAGAGCAGATGTTAAAAACCTACTATAAAAGTGGTTTCCGCAGCAGGAAGAAAGAGCAATCAGTTTAATGCATCTGGCATATAGTGAACAGGAGGAAAATGGTGAGGAATGAGTTTAAAATTGTAGCCAGGATCAAGAAGAGTTAAGGTTTGCAAGTTTTAAGATTTAGAATTGTACTCTCAGTGTAATCACATAGAAGTGTTGATAGAAAGGTGATGCTAATATCTCTTTGTATATTTAAAAATATCATTCTAGCCAAAAACAGTTTGGCTCAGTGAATAGAGTATCAGCTTGCGGACTGAAAGGTCCCAGGTTCAATCCAGTCAGGGGCATGTACCTTGTTTGCAGGTACATCTCTGGTTGGGGGTGTGCAAGAGGCAGCTGATTGATGTTTCTCTCTCATTGATGTTTCTAGCTCTCTATCACTCTCCCTTCCTCTTTGTAAAAAATCAATAAAATATATTTGAAAAAAAATCATTCTAGTATTTGTATAGAAATTGAATTCTATAGTATGTAGCCAATTCCACTTGGCAATATGCATTTAAGGTTGTTCTCCATGTCTTATAATAACTTGATAACTTTTTGCTTTTTATTAATAAACTAGAAGCCAGGTGCATGAAATTCATGCAAGGGGTGTGTGTCCCTCAGCCCAGCCTGTACTCTCTCCAACTTGGAACCCTTCGAGGGATGTCCAATTGCCCATTTAGGCCCAATCTCCAGTAGGACATCCCCCTCCCAATGCAGGACTGTAGGCTCCCAACTGCTCACCTTCCTGCCTTCTTGACTGCTTCTAACTGCTTCTGCCTGTCAGCCTGATCACCCCCTAACCACTCCCCTGCCAGCCTGATTGATGCCTAACTGTTCCCTTGCCAGTCTTTTGCCCCTAACTCCCCACTCCTGCAGGTCTGGTCCCCCCCAACTGCCCTTCCCTTCAGGCCCAGTCACCCCCAAATTTCCTCCTCTGCCAGCCTGGTCAAACTAACTGCCCTCCCCTGCAGGCATTATCACCCTCAATTTCCCTCCCTTGCAGGTCTGATCCCTCTCTCCCAACTGCCCTCCGCTCCTGGCCATCTGATGGTGGCCATCTTGTCTTCTCATGGGGGCAGGGTCTTTGACCATATGGAGGCAGCCATCTTGTGTGTTGGAATGATGGTCAATCTGCATATTACTCTTTATTAGATAGGATAAAGGTCTGGTGCATGGGTAGGGGCCAGCTGGTTTGTCCTAAAGGGTGTCCCAGAGCAGGTTGGAGGTTTCCCTTGGGGCATGGGGCATCCTGGGCGAGAGGCCTATGGTGGTTTGTAGGTTAGCCACACACCTGGTGACCTAAGTGAAGGCCCTGGTCACTGGGATTTATTTATTGTCTGCAATTGAAACTTTGTAGCCTGAAGCAGAGCCAAGCCTCCTGCTCACTCAGTGGAGGCAGCCATTTCTGTTGAGATTTGTTTATCTTCTAAAATTGAAACTTTGTAGCCTTGAACCAAGGCCTAAGCTAGCCAAGGTATGTGGAAAGCTTGGCTTCCTCCATTGCCAGGGGCAACCCTAGCCTCCTGCTCTCTCCAGTTCTGCCGCTGTCACCATTTTTGTTGGGATATTTATCTTCTCTTATTGAAACTTTGTAGCCTTGAGTGGAGGCCTGGGCCCACCAGGGTATGTGGAAAGCATGGCTTCCTCCATTGCTGGGGAAATCCACCCTCCCTCCTGCTCTCTCAGTGGTCTCAGCCATCTTGGTTGGAATTAATTTACATACTCAGTTCTGATTGGCTGGTGGGTGTGGCTATAATGGAGTGATGGTTAATTTGCATATTGCTCTTTTATTAGAGAGGACTAGAGACCCTGTTTATGAAATTCGTAAATAAGGCGGGGGGGGTTCCCTCAACTCAGCCTGCACTCTCTCCAATTAGGGCCTCTTTGAGGGATATCCAACTGCCATTTTAGGCCTGATGCCAGGGATTGAGCCTTAACCGGCACTCAGACATCCATCTCACAGTCTGGGACCACTGGCTCCTAACTGCACACCTGCCTCCCTGCCTGATTGCCCCTAACTTCTTCTGCCTTCCAGGCTGATCACCCCTAACTGCCCTCTCCTGCAGGTTTGATGTCACCCCCAACTGCCCTCCTCTGCTGGCCAATTTGGTTCTGATTGGTTGGTTCCTATGCCAACATCAAAAGCTTCACCTCCTAGAAAGCTATTGGCTCCCCACAGCACCCAGATTTGGTTCTCATTGGTCAGTTCCTATGCCAATCAGCATCAGAAGCTCCACCTCCTAGGCAGCCATTGGTTCCCCACAGCACCCAATTTTGTTTCTTATTGGTTGATTCCTATGCCAATCAGCATCTCCAGGCCTATCTCTGGGCCTGATCAAAGAGTCAGGGTTTAACAGCAGCTCTCCCAACCACCCCACCCCCAACCCCCACGTGGAGACCAGGAGAGGAAAAAAAAAAAGCCTGGCTGCTGGAGAAGATCAGAAAGAAAGAGGTAGAGAAAGAGAGATGTAAGTACACTGATTATAACAACTTCCACTGAGGCTACAGATCAGACCCTGACTCATGTTTTGAGTCTCAACCAGTCAGTGTTGGGTCACCAGGCTACAACTGGACAACCCAGTGCTGACTTCAGTATGGTCTGCGTTTGGACACAGGCTGGGCCCTTTCTCAAGACACAGGGTTTAGGTTTGGGAAGTGTCCCCTCCCCTGACCCCATCCCTCTGATCACAGGCTCGACCCCTCTGATGGACAGCCTGGGTGCCAAGGAGGTCCCCGAGACCCAGGTATATGTGCAAATTAATTTCCATCTTTGTTGGTTTAATTTGCATTATCACTCTGATTAGTGTGGGCATAGCAGAGATACAGTCAATTTACATGTTTCTCTATTATTAGGTAAGATAATAGACCATTTTATGGATGTACCACAATTTGCCTAGCTATGTACCACTGAAGGGCATCTTAGTTGCATCAAAGTGGTACATGGATTTAGTTGCTCTAAACATGTGTTTGTGCACTTTCACTAGTCTATGGACGTGGATTTTGTTAAACTCCTTTGATTAAATACTAATAAGTATGATTGTGCATACATATGATAAGAGTAATTTAGTTTTGTAAGTAACTACCAAAGTGTCTTCTGAAGCGGCTGTGCCATTTCTCAGTCCAACCATGAGAGTTACTGTTGCCTCAGAAACAGTTGTCATTGTCATTATTTTTAAATTTAGCCATTTTTAATGAAAGTATAGTGGCAACTCAGTGTTTCAATTTGCAATGCCTAATAGCAGATCACTTGAGCATCTTTTAATATGCTTATATACCATCTGTATATCTTCTTTAATTGTTTGTTCAAGGTCTTTTACCCAATTTTTATTTGGTTTATTTGTTTATTATTGAATTTTAAGATATTTGAGATAATAGTTCTTCAGCAGATATGCATTTTACAAATATTTTAATCTAGTCCGCGGCTTGTCTTTTGACTCCCTTTCCAACATTATAGCAGATAAAAATATTTTTAATTTTAATGAGGTCAAAATTTCCAAATTTTTCATTCATCTATTGTGCTTTTGGTGTTATGTGAAAAACAGTAATTGCAAACCTGTCATCTAGATACTATTCTATGTTCACTCCTAGGAATTTTGTGAATATTATGTTTTATGTTTAGGTTGTGGTTCATTTTGAGTTGATTCATATGAAGGATAAAAATTCTGTGATGTGATTCTTTTTTTCTTTTATTTCTTTGTTTGTTTGTTTGTTTTGCCTGAGGATGGCCAGTGGCTCCAGCAACAGTTGTTGAAAAAATTACCCTTTCTCTATTGCATTGACTTTGATCCTTTGTTACAGATCAGTTGACTATATTCTAGGATTTGATTTCTGAACTCCCTATTATCTTCTGTTTATCTGTTTGTTTGTTAACTTGCCAATGCCACACCTCATTGATTACTTTAGTTTTACAGTAAGTCTGATACTGTTAGTCCTCTATTCTAACTTCTTTTTTTTTCAATACTATATTGGCGCTTGCCTCTCTATATATAAACTTTAGAATCAGCTTGCTTTATCCATAAAATAATTTGCTGAAATTTTCATTGGTTTTGTATTGAATCTGTAGATCAAATTGGGCATAACTGACATCTTAATATTGAGTGTTCCTATTATATCACATTCATGTTCATTTATTTAGGGAGTTAGTTCTTTATCAGATTATATAATTTTCCTAATTTAAATCTTGTACAGATGCTGCTGTATTTATTTTTCTGTATTTAGTCAATTAATAATAATAAAATTATATTGAAATATTTTACCTTCTTTTAGTGTTTCTCTAATGCTTGCTCTTTCTTCATGTAGATTAGAGTTTCTGACCTATATAATTTTATTTCTTTTAAATTGTTTAATATTTCTTGTAAGGAGAGTCTACAGACACAAATTCCCTTATTATTTTAATTTTTTTAATTTCAGTTTGGCATATTTTTCTTTCAATACTTTAAATATTTTACTTTATTTTTGTTACATTGTTTCCAAAGAGAATTTTAATGTAATTCTTATCCTTGCTCCTTGAAGACAAGGTGTTTTGTTTTCCCAAAATTCTTCCAAAAATGTTTCTTTGGCTTAGATTTTATGTTGTTTTACTATGACATGCTTATGTTTACATTTTGTTTTGTTTGGCTATTTATCCTGTTTGCTGTTTGAGTATCCTGTATGTATTATTTTACATGTGCCATTAATTTTGGGAAATCCTTAGTCATTGTTACTTCAAATACTTCTGCTCTTTTCTCTTTCTTCTCCCAGTAATCCCATTATGCTTATATTACAGTTTCAGTCTTTATTTACAGTGCTTTGATAGTCTATTCTGTTTTTGTCATTCTTTTTCTCTTTGCATTTTAGTTTAGGAAATTTCTGTTGACATATCTTCAGGCTCAATTCAAGGTTGATTGTGTTCAGTCTGTTGACGAGCCCATTTTTTATTTCTGACATTCCCTTTTGATCCTTTTGTATCATTTCCATCTACCAGCTTATATTACCCATCTGTTCTCACTTTTTGCCCACTTTTTTCTTTCTTTTCCTTAATATATTAATCATAGCTATTTTAAACATCTGGTCCAATAATTCCAAAAGCCCTCCAAAATCTCTGAAATGTGGTTCAGATTCTTGCTCTATTACTTCAAATTGTGCTTTTGTCTTTTTGTATGACTTTTAAATTTTTGTTCAAAATCAGACACGATGTACAGTATAAAGAAACAAGGTTGAATAGGCCGCTAGTCTGAAGTTTTATGTTTACTGAGCTAGGAGCTGGGTGGTGTATACAAGTACTGTTTTATCCAGCTATGAGAATCTGAGGTTTAAGTTTCCCCTGGTGTCTCTGTTTGTTTATCTTCTGCATCCTGGGTTTCCTTAGAGAATATATATACATATAAAAGGCTAAGTGACCATCCGACGGGGAGCTATGATGTGCAATGACCACCAGAGGTCAGACGCTCTGACCAGTAGATGCTCTGACTGCTGAGCTGTGGTGACTTGGCAATAGCAGTTCTCAGGTGACGCACCCCAGAACCAGAGATGAGGCAGCTCCATTTTGGGGTGTATCATCTCAGAACCACCCTCTTTCAATCTGGGACTCTTTAGGGATGTCAGGGAGCCAGTTTTTGCCCTATCCCCACAGGTCAGGCTGAGCGACCCACCTGTTGGAGAGACCCTGCTCACTCTGCAGATGCCCTTCACGCCACAGCACCGTCCCAAGGCATGTCCAGCTGTCTTGCCCAGTCCTACTCCACTGGCCACCTTGTAATTAATTTCCTTTCAATGAGCACCAGGGCACCAGTCCTTAAATAAGATCTGAGATTGATACTTCTTTTTGTGGCAATCCTCTTAGACACATAAACCCTATTGATATTGTAGAAAGGGAAAAGGGCAGGGGAAGTACTTCTATGACTGTCTCATTCTCCTAGGAAGCTGGTGCCTTAAAGCTGTAACTTTCACAAGCGCTTCTTAGTTTTTTCCTCCCCTTAGGTGAGACATGAAAAGTAGAGTAATCTAGGGTTGAAAATTTCTTTTGACCAATTCTGTTTGTGTCTAGTAAAATGTTTTCACTTAAGGGCAAGCCTTCATGAGGATGTGTTTTAAAACAGCTGTCTTTCTTTTCTTCCTGCCTGAAGATTGAGAGCATTTTTCTATGATATTTTTTGTAAAAACGAGATAGGGATCCTTTAGGTAAAACTCCTGAATATGTTGGGGCCTCCTCGAGTTTTCAAGTCTTAAGCTTGACCACACTGAGACTTTAGCTATCTATCAATTACAACTTATTATTCTTTAAATAAAGTTTTTTTTATTGATTTCAGAGAGGAAGGGAGAGGGAGAGAGAGATAGGAACATCAATGATGGAAGAGAATTATTGATTGGCTGCTTCTTGCATGCCCCCTGGGAATTGAGCCTGCAACCCCTGCTGTGCCCTTGACCAGAATCAAACCCAGGAGCCTTCAGTCCACAAGGCTAATGCTCTATCCACTGAGCCAAACTGGCTAGGACACAGTTTATTACTCTTAAAATAGTTACTATAAATTATAAATGTCTGAAATGAAAACAAAACAGCAACCCAGACCCTTCATAATTAAAAATAAAATAAGAGGCTACTATGAACAAAAAAGGCATCCTATCTAATAAAAGAGTACTATGCAAATTGACCATCACTTCACAACAAAGATGGCGGTGCCCACAGTTAATAAGGAGTGAATATGCAATTAATGCAACTAAGGTGCTGGCAACCAGCCTGGAGTGAAGGCAGGAGGCAGCGCCCGGCTCCAGAGCAAAGGCAGGAGGTGGCGCCTGGCTCTGGAATGAAGGCAGGAGGCGGCAGCCAGAGCTAAGGTCTGGGTCCTAGGTGCCGAAGGTTAAATCAGTACTGGCATGCAGGGGAAGGAAGACCTATTCTTGCACAAATTCATGCACTAGGCCTCTAGTTATTTATAACTATCGAACGGAAACATAGAATTATTGTCTGAGGTGCCATTTACTATTCTGTGTGAAAGGAACATAAGCAAAACTATCAATTATTCCATGTGTTAAGAAGGGCACCATAAAAATGTTCTCTTAACAATGAATGGTGTTCAGATAAGACCTCTGATATTTATTACCGTTTTATAAACTGTTTAGATAAACAGTAATACATGGAAACATTTTGAGTTCGAATTTTTAAGAGCAAGCAATACAAATTATTCTTCTCAAGTACAGCATTATGTAATTTGAAGTTGGGATGTAGGCTGTGTTGTTCCTGAATGTGCACCTATATGTAAAGAACGACAGACAGATATTTCTCTGACATCATGCATTACATTGGAAATGAATAACTTAATTTTGTACTTTACTTTCTAGTATGTTACAGAGGTGAAGGATAAACCAAATTCAAGATACTAAAGATATTAAAAAATAGTAATAATCTGAACCTTGGACCCTTAATTTTCATAGCATTTTAAACGGAGAAATCTGATTTAAATTCAACCGTATAAAAGATAGTTCCATTTAGAAAAATACATTAAAGTCTAAGCCTTTCATTATGTTCTTTTTAATGTTTTGTAATATAATTCCAGTGTGACTAATAGATTTATGACTATACACTAAACTTTTATAATAAAAATAAATTGTGAATACTGGCACTATTTTTAGTTTTATGTCCAGGATGCTTTTCCATTTGATTTTTGGGCAGTTGTCAGACAACAATCACTGCTCATTTATGATTCTATAGAGAAGTTATTTTATATTCATGATATTTAGTCCAAATGATATATTTATGATAAAAGCTCTTTTTGTGAGCTATCTTTTCTCATTTATATAAAAATTTCAGCTTCATACTCCAATGTGGCTCTACAAAACTGACTTTTAGAATATTAATATGGTACAAAATATCCACTTAGCATTAATTAAATTACTTAATAAAATAACTAAAATCCTGAACTGGTTTGCTGTGTGTATGCATCCAAAAAAGTTATGAGCATTACAATTTTCACCTTCATTCCTTTAATTCTTTCACAAAAACTTATTAATGAGAGATTTTTTTATGTATTCACATTGCTTTGGGTACTTGAACAACATCAATGCATGAAAAAGAGAAAGTACTTGTCTCAGGAGCCTTCATTCTAGTGAAGAGTAAAGTGTCTGATACAGAAAACTGCATTAATTTTTCTACCAGATCCTATCATTTCAAATAAAATCTAAATCTGATATTCTGTAAAATGCTTTGATTCACTATTCTACAAACACATTCCTATCAGTCTGGACCTTAGGCATTTTTTTTATTAACTCACAATTTAGGGTTTCGTTTTTTGTTTTGTTTTGTTTTTTGGTCCTAATATAGTCCTAACTATAACTTAATACTAAAAAATGCTGAAAATCTAGTCTAGTACTAGAGGCCAGAAATTTAAGATCAAATTATAAGTAGGGTTGGTTTCTTGTCAAGCCCCTCTCATTGCCTTATAAATGATCATTTTCTCTCTTTCTTTATATGACATTAATTAGAACTTCATTTTTTTATGGGTGAACAGTATTCCATTAATATGACATTGTATAGAATTGCTCTGTCATCTATCATATACATAGTTTGTGTCTTCCAGTAGTAGTCCTTACATTTTCCCTCTGTAGAGGGATTATAAATTTCAAAATAACTTGTTTCAAACATAGCTGTTGCTTTACACTGATTTTTTACAAAATATTATCACCACCTTTGATTTAACAAGCACTCATTCCTACTTTGGATCATGTTGTATGGATCATAGGTTGTGATGTGTTTTATCTTGCCAATGAGAAATTATATTTTATATTCAAATGACATGTCATGGATATATTGTACTATTTGTAGTGTATTATCTTTGACCTTGAAACATTTTTGGGTTTATATGAACTTTATTTTCTCCAATATTTCTTTTATACATATTTTTACAAATAGAGACAATATGACCAATTGCTATAATATAAAGCAACCTCAAAAGTGTATCTACCTTAACTAACTCTACGCTTTATATTTTACTTATAGTAAATATGTAATATAAATAATGATTAAATAAAAAATAACATGCTGTTTATACAAAGGTATTCAGTGTATTCTGTGGAAATAATCCATACTCACAAAGATACTAATTGAATTATTTAATAAATATAAGATCCTGGACTGGTCTGCTATGTGTATGCATCCAAAAATGTTAGAAGCATTACAAGAATTATCTGCTTATTTAGTTGCATAATTTTACATGTTGTATCTATATTATATATTGTTTTTCTTTTTTAAGTATGTTTTTTAACTTATTTAAAATGAGATGAAGGGAGAGGGACAGAGAGAGATAAACATTAATGAGAGAAAGAAACATTGATTAGCTGCTTCCTACATGCCTCAAGTTGAGGACTGAGTCCACAACCCTGTCATTTACTCCGACCAGGAATCTAACCCTCTTGGTGCATGGGAAGATGCCCCACCAACAAAGCCACCCTGGCCAGGGCATGTATTATATTTTTAAGTTTGAAGAAAATAACATTTGAAATTTACTTATTAAAATTTCAACTAAAGCATTTATGGTAATTAAGTTAATATTTCTATATGTCATAAAACTTTTACTAAATATTATGTTTTTTCATATGTTTTTATTAAACAAGCATATATTAAGCATTGACCATGTTTAAAGAAAGGAACAAGGTGTTCTGGAGAGAGAGAGAGAGAGAGAGAGAGAGAGAGAGAGAGAGAGAGAGACTTTTAAAAGAGGAATATATGAATGCAAACATATAATGACATACTAAATGCATAATTGACATATTTAAAAGCCTCTAGCTCCAAAGAATGGAGAATGTTTACTACTAGCTCTACCACAAGGAATTTCTATTTAGTAAAGTATAGAATTTTGGTATTGAAGTAGATATTTAAATAAAAATCAAGATACTAATCATGATAAAATGTTGCAACTTTTTTTTTCTTTTTTTTTCCTTAAGAGTTTCATGTAAGTACCTAAAAAAAGGTACACAGATTGAAATGAAGTACATAAAGTTTCTGTGAGAAAATTTTAAAATGATTAAGTTAAGCACTTAGATGTTTTCAAGAATGAATAGTTAAGCTTAAGTGTATTTAGGTTAAAATAGGCTATTTACAGACACAAAGATAGTCATTTCATAGGTTTTGTTCCAACAATTTTAATGTATGTTAATAAATAATGAACTTACTATAAATAAGTTTATAGGTTCCACCTCATTCAGAAACATGCAAATAAACTTATGCTAATATTTGTGAAAAATAATTCATATGAAATATAATCATCAGAGTATGTCTGATTCGTATTGAAAGCATATTGACAAATGAATAAAAAGTGTTTCTATTAACTTTGAACTGACTAAAATAATAAGAGTTTGAAAGCAGTGGTAATTGGAAATGCCTCTAGTGAAAAATAACCAATAACCAAACTTTTTTTTTTTTTTCTGGCAAAGTAACTTACTTTTATTTTTAAGGTCCAATAATCTTATTAACCAGTTAATGTAGAAATAGGTTAATATAAACAACAACAACAACATTACTACCCAGATAGCTTAAGGAAAATATTCAATTCATTTGAGCAATTCTTCTTGATAAAATTGTTTATATATATATATAAACATATGCCATGCTCTCCTTTCCCAGAACCTTTGTTTTTTGTTTTGTTTTTTGATTTAGTAAATCTTTATTGTTCAGATTATTACATTTGTTCCTCTTTCCTCCTCCGTAGCTCCCCTCTACCCGGCCCCCACTCCTCCCTCTGCCATTACCTCCCCCTGCATTGTCCTCATCCATAGTTGTATGATTTTTTGTCCAGTCTTTCCCTGCACCTCCTTCATCCCTTTCCCCGTGACAATTGTCAGTCCACTCCCTTTCTATGCCCCTGATTCTATCATATTCACCCATTTATTCTGTTGATCAGATTTTTAATTCACTTGAATTTTAGATTCATTTGTTGATAGATATGCATTGTTGTTCATAATTTTTATCTTTATCTTTTTCTTCTTCTTCCTCTTCTTAAAGAGTACCTTTCAGCATTTCATATAATACTGGTTTGGTGTTGATGAACTCTTTAGCTTTGTCTTATCTGTGAAGCTCTTTATCTGCCCTTCAATTCTGAATGATAGCTTTGCTGGATCGAGTAATCTTGGTTATAGGTTCTTGCTATTCATCACTTTGAATATTTCTTGCCACTCCCGTCTGGCCTTCATAGTTTCTGTTGAGAAATCATATGGGTGCTACCTAGTAGGTAATTAATTTTTTCTCTTGCTGCTTTTAATATTCTCTCTTTGTCTTTTGCTCTTGGTATTTTAATTATGATGTGTCCTGGTATAGTCCTCTTTGGATTCCTTTTATTTGGGGTTCTGTGTGCTTCCTGGACTTGTAAGTCTATGTCTTCCACCAGGTGTGGGAAGTTTTCAGTCATTATTTCTTCAAATTGTTTTTCAGTATCTTGCTCTCTCTCTTCTTCTGGCACCCCCACAATTCTGATGTTGGTACACTTGAAGTTATCCCAGAGACTCCTTATACTACCTTCACGTTTTTGGATTCTTTCTCTTTTTGCTTTTCCAGTTGAGTGTTTTATGTTTCTTTGTATTTCAAATCTTTGACTTGATTCTTGCATTCCTCTAGTCTGCCATTAGGTCTCTGTATAATATTTCTTTATTTCAGTAGGTGTATGTTTAATTTTTAGTTGGTCCTTTTTCAATAACCAAACTTTTAAAGTATTTAAGCTCTATATGCCTACTACCAATTATTACCTCAAATTGTACAGAAATGTGATGCCATTCAGAAATATAATAATTTTAACTGGGAATAAATTTGTAAAAGAATTGCTTGAAATTTTATTAGTTATATCAAAATAAAAATTTTGATTTGAAATGAATTATATTTGTAGAATATATGTTTTTCATATTTCACTATTGTCACACAATAATTTATGATTGAGGAACTATTCTGGGAGATATTGAAAGCCGAGCCTGCTGATCTTTGACTTTTCAGCTTTGCTGCACTTCACATTTCCGAGCTTGTTATTACATTGCTCCAAAATCTACTTGCCTTTCAAGTCTAAAATATCCAACTGTCAGAAAGCAAAGGCATTTGGTAATTAATTTAATATTAAATCGGACATCTGCCATGGCAATGGGCAGAGATAATTGGATATGCATTTTCTAATACTTGTTACACTTAAAGTGTAGGCTAATAAAATGTTCTTGAAAATGCACAATTGATAATTTTAAGGCATGTAATCACTTGATCATGTATCAATAATTAGGGAAACTTCTAATATTTTAGAATAAGGGCTCAATTTTCTCTTCTTCCACTCTTGCATTCTTGAGACCATTCACAAATAGCAAAACAGATATCGTGCCAAATTAATGCTAGTTGTTAGCTAAATAAAACCAAAATTTGCTATTTATTTTTGTTTTCTTAGATATATTTTAAGACTAAAATAGCTTGTTCTGCTTTTAGTTGTTGGAAATCAATTGGAGGCCTTTATAAACACATTTATATAGAGATGACATTTTATTAATTGTTCACTATATTCCAATTACCATGTATACTTTGATAAATAGCATAAGCTTAGTTTATGGTCCAAACCTGAATGATAACCATAACATTTTCAGATAGTGATTTTTAATTTAAAAAGTTAAGGAACTGTATGTACTAAAATGCCCTTTATAAATTACTGGAGGCCCGGTGCATGAAACTTGTGCACATGGCAGCAGGGAAGGAGAGGGGAGGGTGTTGTCCTTCAGCCCAGCCTGCTCCCTCTCCAATCTGGGACCCTTTGAGGGATATCTGACTGCCCGTTTAGGATCAGGACCTAAACGGGCAGTCAGACATCCCTCTCACAATTCAGGACTTCTGGCTCCCAACTGCTCACCTCCTGCTTTCCTGATTGCTCCTAACCACTTCTGCCTGCCATCCTGATTGATGCCTGACTGCTCCCCTGCAGGCCTGATTGCACCTAACTGCCCTTCCCTGTGGGCCTGGTCACTCCCAACTTCCCTCCCTTGCAAGGCTGATCTCTGCCAACTGCTCTCCCCTGCTGTCCATCTTGTGTCCACATGGGGGCAGGATCTTTTGACCACATGGGGGCAGTCATCTTGTGTGTTGGAGTGATGGTCAATCTGCATATTACTCTTTTATTAGATAGGATAGAGGCCTGGTGCACAGGTGGGGGCCTGCTTGTTTGCCCTGAAGGTTGTCCTGTATCATGGTTGGGATTCCCTTTGGGGATGGAGTAATCTGTGCGAAGGGCCTGTGGTGGCTTGCAGACCGGCCACACACCTTGGCGACCCAAGCAGGGGCCCTGGTATCTGGCATTATTTATCTTCTATAATTGAAACTTTGTAGACTGGAGCAGAGCCAAGCCTTCTGCTCGCTCTTTGGCAGCAGCCATTGAAACTTTAGCCTCACTTCGTTTTGTCAGCCATTGAAAATGTTTACCTTGAGCAGATGACTGGACAGCCATGGTGTGTGGAAAGCTTGGCTTCCTCCATATCTAGGGGCAATTAAGTCTCGCTCACTAGTGGCAGTCATTGAAACTTTGTTGCCTTAAGCAGTGGCCTAGATAGCTAGGATTTGTGGAAAGCTTGGCTTCCTCCATCACCAGGGGCAACCCAAACCTCCCTCTTGCTTCTCTGTGGCCACAGACATCTTGGTTGGGTTAATTTGTATACTCACTCTGATTGCCTGGTGGGCATGGATTGGAGGTATTGTGTAGGTATGGTCAATTTGCATATTAATTTTTATTAGCTATGATGCTTACTTTATATATATATATATATATATATATATATATATATATATATATATATATATAAAATCTTAAAATGCAAATAGACTGAATGGTGGAACCACTAAACAACTAACCAACCTGTCACTATGATGTGCACTGACCACCAGGGGGCATATGTGGAACATCACTGGTATCAGTAGCAGATGGCAGGGCACAGAATGTGTAGGGCATCAGCCATGGCAGGGTGGTGGAGCAGGTGAGCAGGGCTCCAGACCAAGGCGGAGCACCAGTTTCTGTCATCAGGGCAGGGTTCTGAAAATGCTTTGCTCCCGTGTGCCATAATCCTGCTTGGCGCCCGCACCTGCATCTGCTGCCGACACCAGCCCTGCTTGCACTCACTGCCGGAACCTGGAGCTGGCTCTGACTGCTCAGCAATAAATGCAGGTTCGAACAGCAGCTGCTGGCCTTGATCGCCCCTCAGGGCTTCTCTACCTCCCCACTCCTGAAGGATGATCAGGGCAGCAGCTACCACTCCTACTAACAGCAATGGCCCCACTCTCACCTGCTGCTGGCACCAAAGCCGCAGCTCACACCACCTGCTGGTGCCTTGTGCCTTCCAATCACTTGGCTCCATCAGTGGGTGTGAGCAGAAGCCTCTGGCCCCAGATCACCAATGAGGACTTTTCTACTCTTGAAGGGTAATCAGGGCAGCAGCCGCCACTTGCACCAACTGATAGTGCTGACCTCGCTTGCACTCACTGCTGGAGCCATTGCCAGTTGCTAAACATCATCAGAGGATCTTCAGGACAAAGCTGGGGCTGCAAGGGCTGAGGCAGAGGCTCCACCACCCTGCCATGGCAGAGGCAACTGCCATGGAGGGCAGGGGGATGAAGCAGAGGCAGCCACTCTGGTGTTGGGGCCGAGCCCCTACCATGAATTGGGTTTTCCTAGAGATGGAGGAAGCCAAGCTTTCCACACTCAAGGCTACAAAGTTTCAATTGTAGAAGATAAATAAATCTCAACAAAAATGGCTGCCACAATGGAGTGAGCAGGAGGATTAGCTCCACTCCAGGATACAAAGTTTTAATTGTAGAAGATAAATAAATCCCAGATACCAGGGCCTCCGCATGGCCGACCTGCAAAACACCACAGACCCCTCGCCCAGGTTGCTGCATACCCCAAGGGAACCCCCAACCTGATCAGGGATACCCTTCAGGACAAATATATTGGCCCCCACCCATGCACCAGGCCTCTATGCTAATACAGGAATAATATGCAGATTGAGCATCACTCCAAAGCACTAGATGGTTGCTATGTGGTCAAAGAGCCTGCCCCCATGTGGACACAAGATGGCCACCACAAGATGGCCAGCAGGGAGGACAATTGGGAGGGACTAGGGCTCCAAGGAAGGGCAGTTGGGGGGGTGATAAAGCCTGCAGGGGAGGGCAGTTAGGGGTGACTGGGCCTGCAGGGGAGAGCAGTTGGAGAAACTAGGCCTGCAGGGGAGGACAGTTAGAGGTGTCCAGGCCTGCAGGGAAGCAGTTAGGCATCAATTGGGCTTGCAGGGGAGTGGTTAGGAGCAATCAGAAAGGCAGGCAGGTGAGCAGTTGGGAGTCAACAGTCCTGGATTGTTAGAGGGATATCCAACTGCCTGTTTACAGGAAGTTGGACATCCCTCGAGGGTTCCCAGATTGGAGAGGGTGCACGCTGGGCTGAGAGATAACTGCCCCCCTTCCCCTGTGCACAAATTTTGTATACCAGGCCTCTAGTCCTTAATATATTGGAAAATATAAAGTGGTGCACAATATTTGCAAAGTTGGTTTGTGTTAAAGTTCTTATTCAGTTCATTTGTTCAGTTCTTTTGTGGGGTGACATTAATTATAAGAGTATAACAGGGTTCTGATGTAGATTTTCATGATACATGACCTGTATATTGCATGTCTACCCACCATGCGAAGTCAAATCACCTTCCATCACCATATATTTAACCTCTTTTACTCTTTATTATCCTCTCTTGCCCTGTTCCTTCTGGTAACTGCCATACTATTATCTGTGTCGATGAGTTTTTGTATGTTTTTCCTGTTTATTCATTTGCTGCTTTCAGTTTTCTGTCCCACAAACAGGTGAAATCATATGGTGCATAACTTTTCCTGCTGGCTTATTTCGCTTAGCATGATATTCTCAAGGTCCAAACATGCGTCACACAGGGTGGTATTTTATATTCTTTTATGGCTGAGCAATATACATACTTCATAGAAATGGCCAACAAATAAATGAAAAGATGCTGAACATCATTAGTTATTAGGAAATGCAAATCAGAACTATAATAAGATACTACCTCACACCTGTTAGAATGCTATTATAAAAAAAAAAAAGACAAGTAATAAATGTTGGAGAGGTTGTGGAGGAAAGGAATTCTCATTCATTACTGCTGTAAATGTAAACTGGTACAGCCACTATGGAAAACATCATGGAGATTACTAAATAAAAAAATTAATTAATTAATTCATTAATTAACAAATAAAAAGAATAAAGCTACCATATGACTAAGCAACCCCTCTTCTGAGCATTTACCTGAAAAGATTGATAACATTTATTCTTAAAGATACACACATTCCTATGCCCACTGTAGCATTATACATGGTGGCCAACACGTGGAAACAATTCAAGTGTCCTTGATAGATGATTGGATAAAAAATATACAGTAAATATATACAATGTTTCAGCTCTTAAAAGTTCATCTTGATTTTTAGTCAAGTTAGAATTCCAAAATATAATTTTCTAAGTGCTACATCAGGACTCTGATACCAAAAGAAAAATTTAGTGCCCATGATCTTCCATCACCCTGTGTTTATCAGTAGAACATAATACAAGGCATGTGCGGAAAGCACATGTAAATATTTGTGAAATAAGTGAAGTGGCAGTGTGTTTGTAAAGTGAAAAAGACAATCTCCAACTTCATTTATTTACACTATATTTCTATACCTGTAAGTTAACAGTATTCACTTTCCATGGTCATTTTAGTTAGGCAAATTCTAATTCCCACCATTAATTTTTTAAATTATTAGATCATGCCTTACATTTTCAATCACAGATATTGACTAATCTAGCTATAAATTAATTTGAATGATAAAATAATTTGCTTTTACCTTTTAATAAAATGATTATTATTGAATTTAAGAGGAAGGAGATGGAGAGAAAGATTGAAACATCAATGATGAGAGAGAATCATTAATTGTCTGCCTCCTCCACACTCCCTACTGGGGATCGAACCCACAATCCGATCATATATCCTTGATCAGACTCTAATCCAGGACCCTTTAGTCCACAGACTGATGCTCTATCCACTGAGCTAATCCTGCTAGGACATAAAATTACATTTATTACAGCAATTCCTTCTTGGTTGCAAATTTGCCATATACTGAACTGCCATGAACCTAAAATTGTGGGAAAGCATTTTGAAATTAAACACACACCTGTTATATGATTGAGTTATTTCACTCCTAGGAAATTATCCAATAGAATTCAATACATATTTCCACTTAAAAACTTGGAGACAAATGCTTATGGAATCTTTATATGTAAGCCAAAAACTAGAAACAGGTCAATCATCCATCAAGAAGTGGATGAGTTTAATCAATTCTGGTATAACTATACAATGGAAGACAAGTTACCAATTAAAATGTTACCTCATATAATAATGTGGATGAATCTCAAAATAAATTTACTAGCAAAAGAATAAAGAAACAAAATAATAGCACATATTGTTTGATTCAATTTTTATAAAGCTGTAAAAATAGCAAACTAACCTAAAACAATAGGATACAAACTGGCTCACTGTTGTGAGGGAAAAAAGAGTAGGAGGGAGAAGTTATAAAGAAATTTGAAGAAACTTTTTAATGATGAATATGGTCATGATCTTGATTGTGATGACGGATTCACATATGTATAGTACTATGTCACACTTACCAAAACATGCACTTTCAGTAAGTGCAATGTAAAAACCATTGATAGATATGTCAATTATACCTCAGTAGAGCATAACAATGTGGTTAAAACAAAGTTTTGCACACACATTGAACACATTTTGTGTACATAAAGAGAAAAATAATTCTGTCCCATTTTCTGGTTTAACTTTTTGTCTGAGGAAGAGACCAAAGAAAACAGAAAAATGCAAAAATAGTTCAGATCTTTTTTGAGAAAACTAAACTAATAAGGAAAAAGACAGTGATCAAAACAATCCTGGTTAACTGGTTGCCTTAGCAAACAAATGATGCATGTGACTGAAAATACATAGCTACCTGGTCCCTAGATCCCAGCTTTCTTTGGAAATGTATAACTCTGTACAGATTATCTGTACTAGTACTGTATATTGTGCTGTTTATAAATAGTACATTATAATTGCAATACAACATCTACCACCAGGAACTGCTGAGAGGCCAAGTAATTTCTACAAACTACTCAGATTTTTTAAGGAAAATAGTTTATGTATGTCAGTTATTGCTTTGAGGTATTTGATGCTAATTGTTTGAAAAAAAATACTTTCATCTTTGTCTAATATCTTGACTATTTTCCCTAGTTGTATAATGTGTTGACAATTTGCCTTATTTTCTTTATCAGAGAAATAAGCAATGTTTGTTAAAATTAATTGTGAACATAGAATTTTTCAAACAAATAAATTGAAAATTGCATTAATATAAAAGGGTTAGGTATCTATCTTTCTTATTATAGTGAGGGACTTTATCAAAATTTCAAAATATTTTTTTAATAGGAAAGTGAAAATTACTCTAATAAGTGAGTCCAATTTTCAGAAAATATAATTTATGCAGAATATTCATGTGAGAATAATGGACAAAAATTAATATGTATAAGAAAAAATATTTCTCCATAGACATATAGTATTTCATATATTTATATATTTCTATTTCTACTTATTCCTACGTGTAAGTAGACTTATTTTAACAGCTTCAAGTTGAATACTCTTATATCACATTTATAAGGATGATATAAATAGACTGGTAATTATTTTTCATATACTTTAATACAAAAAAACTTAAAAATTTATTAATTATATTTCACATTATATCTTAAATATATGAACAGGTTAAAATTAAAAAAATTCTGTATTCATTACATAGTTTGAATTAAATGATTAACATTTGATCTTGGGACATTTTACCTTACATATGTAAATATGAATAAGTATCAACTAAAATATTTATTTATATATATAATTCATTTATTTATCAGTAACAGAAAGGCAATTTTTTTCAATATTGTAAAGACAGTGAGGGAAAACAAACTTTACACATATACATATGTATATATATTCATGAATTAATTCATTTAAAACATTTAATAATTATTAATATATAAATAAAATTAATAGATTAAAATTCACTGAATTCTCCAGTTATAGCCATGTTATTTGAAAAAAAATGAATGTATCATTTTTATTATATAAATTTAATCAGCATAACTTTATCATAAACAATGTTATTTGCCAACAACAGATTTTGGATGTCTCTGAATTGCTATTGTTATTAGCAAATCAAATTAATAACATAGTGGGCAATAGTACAACCAGGTCATGTGTCTCTCTCTGAATTTAATATCTACTGGCAAGTGACCTTGGCAAATCACTTAACCTCTCTGAACTCAGTTCGGTCAACTGTAAAATGAATGGTTGTGCTGAATGAGCATTATATTCACTTCCCTCTCAGATTTTCTGTACCTCTGAAAAATGTCTGAATAGAAGGATGCAAAAACTATGATTAATTACAAAACCTTACATTTCTATTTATTTTGCAATATGTCGATTTCCTAAAAATTTGAAACTGTATTTGCATATTTCTCATGCTTACTAATTTAATTTTCAGGGTTAAATATCTTAAAATGGTATTTTGAGCATATTTATCTTCCCAAAGCTTGAAAAGTTCTTCTCAACTTCACCTTCATCTGACTCACTGTTGCAAATAATTAAATGTCTCAAGGTGTCAAAACTAATTTGTTCACACTAAGATGTGACTTGGTTGCTTAGGGTCCTGGAATGGGAAAGGTTAAAAGGGTTGGCAAGTAGATTTCTGTGAAAAATGAGGAAACTACGGTCTTAAATTGCATATATTTAAAATTTTCTTGAAAAACAAGTCACCTCTCATTTGTATTTCACTATGCTGTGGTATAGCTATGAGATTGCACAAGTTATAATAGTTGTATCTTAGGAAAATGTTATGTAATCTTTTTACATTTCTGTTATGATATTGATCCTTAAGCTTATGGTGATTAAAAACAAGGTAATAAATAATGTTTTAATTAAGAATGCAACCAATTCAATTCCTTAGTATTGAAATTACAAATACAGCATTTTATTATCTATATTTCTAAATTATGATATCTCACATGTATTAATTAACTGAATTTCATTGTTTATCTCATGCTTAACTATAAAAATAAAACTTGATCTTATTTATATACTAACCTAGTATATTGCTTGAGATTAGTGGTGGAATTGAGCTTTATTAGAGCACATTAGTTCTAATGTTTTCTTCTAATCATATCCTATATAATAAAAAGATAATATGCAAATGACCATCTTGCACTCGCACAATATGGCTACCCCCATGTGGTCACAAGATGGCCACCACAAGATGGCCAGCAGGGGAGGGCATTTGTGGGTGATCAGGGGAGGGAAGTTAGGGGTGACCAGTGGCAGGAGAGGGCAATTTACGGGACTAGGCCTGCAGTGGAGGGCAGTTGAGGGGGACCAGACCAGTAGGAGAGGGCAGTTGGGTGTGACCAGGTTGGCAGTTTGGAGCAATCAGGCCAGCTGAGTAGCAGTTAGGTGTCAATCAGGCTGGCAGGGAAGTGGTTAGGGGCAATCAGGGAGGCAGGTAGGTGAGTGGTTGGGAGCCAGCTGTCCTTATGTGATCAGGCCTAAACCAGCAGTAAGACATCCCCTGAGGGGCCCCAGATTGGAGAAGGTGTAGGCTGGGCTGAGGGACATTCCTCCTCCAGTGCACGATTTTTGTGCCCCAGGCCTCTAGTTAATAATATAAACACTATTCTTTTTCACAAGTCAAAGTAAAATTTCATTAATTTTGATATTGAAAGTAATATATTTATACACATTTAATCTTGTGAAGACAATGTTTAAGGAGTATGATTTGCCTTTGACCAATTTGAGCACAGATGTTTGGTATGCTAGAGAAAGAGAGTTTTACCCCTTTTTCGGTTGCACAACATGTGATTCCACCACTCAAGGTTACATTAATATTACAAATATATTGATGATAATAAATTAAACTATACAATGAGAACTAGGATTCAAAATATATCCACTTATTGAGTATTTCTCACATGCTATCACTGTATTAGTCATGGTATAGATATACTTTTTAATTCTCATATCCCTTCAAGTTAAGTTTTTTTTTTTCATTTCATTTTCAGTTTAAAACAATTAAGTAATTTACCTAAAGTAACACAACTAATGTAGAACCAGTATTGGAACTTGATCTCTGCAACTCCAAAGTGTCTTTCTATTTTCTAGTTATGTTTAGTTATATGTAACAAAAATCACTGTAAGTAAAATGGTTATGATTCCTGCTTTAGTCAGGAGAGTCCTACTTTTCATGTGCTCTCTTTAAGAAATATGACTAAGGATTCTTTGCATTATTAAAAAAAATTTGGTTTGGATGATAAATTATATGTTCTCCCTAAATATAGAAGAATAGTCAGTGGGTTTAATATCTAACCAACAAGGAATTTGTAAAATCATTAATTAGTACAGTATAACTGCATTCTGGTAAAATTTAATTCATACACTCTCATTTTCTTTTTATGTCTGTGTAAGAATGTCAGTCTGTTATATCAAGGAAGTTATTACTGAAATCATGACTCTTTACTATATTATTGAATGTATAGTTCTTTAAGTGCCAAATTGTTCAAATTTCTAAAGGAAGCTTTGCAAATTGTTGGCTGCTTGCTTTTACAATCAAAGAGTGGGAGTAAATTCAGCTGTCCATTTAAGTAAGCAACCCATTATGTAGTTGTAATGGTTTTACATTTATGGCTTTTTTGGTTGCTTAGTTTCTATATGTAGATATGGCTCAGTCAAAGTTCAGCATGTTGGTGGGATAGGAGGTGAGTTTTAAAATGTCCTGGCAATGTCTGTTAAAAAATGGATTTCTCCATGGAAATTGCTTTTTAAGTTCCTGAAAAACATCACTAACCCTCACGCAGCTATAGCAGCTAAGGAGTAATGCTGATTAATGATACAATCATCTGCTCAGAGGAGGTTATTACAGATGAACACTCATTTCCTAGAAGAAGCACACTGGAGATCAGTTTTTGTGGCCTTTGGCCTTGCACAAAATTTATGTCTCCATGTTTCTTTTTAAAATATGTGAGATCTATAATTTGTCCAACTAAAAAAAAAAGCATAAGATAGAGTATGAAAAATAGGTTGGGAGACACAGATATAATTGCTAACCATTTGCTACCACTTATTAAGATGTGACCTCAGGTAAAGTACTTAAACCCCTTCAGACTCTGAGTTCTTATCATTATATTAAGAATTTAGTGCATAATATACAATAAGGAAGATCTGAGATAATGAATAGAAACATTTATCTTAATACCTAGAGTACAATATTTGTTCCATAAAATGCAACTACCATGGTCTGATTGCTACGTTACACACTCAATTTTAAAATTCAAATTTGCAACTATCCAGAGATGTACATTTAAGAAAATAACGACATAACTTCCAAAGTCTAGCTAGACAGACTATAACACAGAATGTAAATAAGAGCTTACCTATTTTATTAGTAGATGTGAGAAAATTTTATAACGTTTGACTTTCCCTCCAGAAATATTGCCTTTATTTCCTTCAAAATAAAATATTAGGTAAACTTTAGATAAATCAATGTCTTAAGAGGGCATCTTCTCTCTAATTCCTAGACTGACCATGTGTTCTTTGGTGCAATCAGTGGGGAAAAAGGGAATATGAATTCTTATTTATAGAGGAAAAATGTGTAAAAAATTATTTATCCACAATAATAAAGATAAGATTTCTGTTTCCTTTTGTAGGATAAGGATTTGTAATTTCTAAAAACAATTCTTATGAATATGCCATTGTTCCCTAAAATAAAATAAGTATAAAATATTAAAACAGATAAAAATAAATAACATATATTATTTTAGAACTGCTATGACATTATAGAAGACCTTTATTGACGTTTCTTATGTTCTACAACACTTTTAGAGACTCTTTAACTATAAATGTTTTCCTCAATTATTTTATAGTAAATGGCATCCTAATAACAATAGTAGTTAAAATAGAAGATCCCTATTTCAACAATACTTTTATGTTTTCAAACATAAATACTTACATGTTTGACATTTTTTTACAATTCCCTTTAAAGATCTTAGCCTAATCAAATCATTTTGAAACAAAATATTCATTATGTAATCTTCACGGTGCCCCTGGTAACTTCACAATAAAGTCTATGTCCTTTGTATAAATACAGATGGACTTGTATCCTTCACAACAGATTAAATAGAAATACTTCTGTTCTCATTAATTGTTCTACTTTGCTATTGCCTTAGAATACATTGTCTATAACAGTTGAGCTTCTATTAAATAGACATACAAATTAGCTCATCCTACTTCTTAGATCTATTCCAGGTAGTTCAGCTTTCAATTGTTTTCTACTATTCAGGGACATTGAGTATGAGGAGGAATTATACACTTTAATTTGCATGAAAACTGGGATTTCTATGCTCCGCATTGTTATTTAGGCTTTTTTTGGGAAATTCTCATGTGTGAACATGTCTTCCAGTGAGGCATACACATAATCAAAGAGCCTAAATATCACTGGGGGGCTTTGCTTTTCCAGCCTCAAATCTTGCTCACCATTTCATTGTGTGTGTTCTTTGAAGCAAAGAGAGGGATGTGCTGAAACAAACAACAAACAAACAAACGAACAAAAACACTTTCTAACAGGACACAAACCTCTGTGCATGCAGATTAGAGAAGGGAGTCAGATACACAAAGAGAAGCATGGAACAGCAGTAGTTAAGGAACAATGAGCGGTGGCATTGGCAGCAACTCACAAAGAGCAAAATGATAATGTCAGCAGAGTAGTGTGACACCACTCCACTTTCCTCCGCAGGAGTCCCTGTTTGCTTAAATTTATTAAAAAAATACTATAATAGAAGATATAAGATTTGCAAGGTAAAGACACAAGTACACTGATATTTAGAGGAGTGCTGAATATGTGTATCTATTCACTAGCAAGTGAAGTATTCCTTCACTTGCAAATTTTAATTCTAAGTACTAACAGTTCCTGTTAGTGAATAAAGGGCTCTCTCATTTATTAAATTCAGAATATGTACCACAAATTCTTTGGCAAGTGCATGGCTAAATTTTATTATGTTATTGATACACCAGACTAAAGTCAATTAAAATTGTTATCACCTCTTCAGAGGTGAAACTAAGTATTTTTGTGTGTCACACAATTCATGTAGATCTTCGAGTTACTTGTTTATGGATATGAAACCAACAAAGTACAAGACTCTCCAATCTCATAGGAGAAACACTCCAATGATATACTTTATTATTTTAAAAAATCAATATCATATCTAAAGATATCAATAGGCTTAGATAATTTAAATGCCATGCTAAAAATATGCAAATATGGTGATTATCAGGGGGTATAGTGGGGATAAATGGCAATGGAAGGAGACTTGATGTAGGATTGTGAATATACATGCAATACACATATATTATAAAATTGTATACCTCAAGTGTATTTAATTTTATTAACCAACTAGAGGCCCGATGCATGGAATTCGTGCAAGAGTAGGCTTTTGCAGCTGTAACAGCTGCCTCGATCCCACAGCTGCAGCCCCAGCTTCACCTGGAAGGTCATTCAGAAGGATGTCTTGATGGCTGTTCAGTTGATTTTCACATTATACTTGTATTATTATAGATGGCACCCCAATAAATTCAATGAAAAAGAAAAAAATAGATAGGGCTCACCCTAAAATTCTGATTAAATTGATGCTTTTATATATATATATATAATATGTCTATATATATATTATATATATATATATATATTATATATATATTTAAGAAAAATATGCCTCTAATATAAAATATTTCCCTGGGGAGTTTTGAACCCTAAGTAAAGAACAGGAGGAAATAAAGTTAGAAGCAATGGAGAAAGACAGTACCTACTGATTTTCAATATTCTTCTTTATTAACTTAATCCTGACTGTGTGTGTAGGGTAGATGGAGAGAGATTCATATCTCACAGTAAACAATAAGTATGCCATTGCCCATTGCCCATTCATTACCCTTGGAGCAAACTGATGAGAGGCAGGTCAGTTAAACTAGGTGAACAGCCGGGCAATTCAATAGGTGAGGGATGAGGATAAAATGGATCCCGCTTATAAGGGGAAGGAGGCAGTTGTTCCCCCCTGAAATGTAATGGGACTGAATCCTCTCTCAACCCTTTGGTGTGTAAATAATCTCTCCAGGGGCCAGTTAGCCACACTGGTTTGGTTGACACCCCTTAGAGAAATCTCCACTTTCCAGGTTCATTTCTCTTTGGAATGTAAATCCCTAAGGAATTACCTTAGGTGCCTATCCTGAGATTAAAAAAAAAAAAAGTTTAATACTAGTGGAAACAGATCTAATTTTTACAGAATATGAAAATGTTTCTTAGAGAAGTGTAAAAAGGGACTCTACTTTTATAGCACATGTTTCTATGCCTCAGGAGACTAAGACTTTTACAGGAACACAAAGTCCAAGGAAGTTTAATTTGCCAGCAGCAGCATAGCTGGTTTTCGAAATGAGCAAGGAGCAAACCTATGACAAAGCATTGTCGCCTGTACAACCTACAGAAACTTTATAGCTGGCATGACATTCTCCTTCCATCTTAATAACTGTCGGAGAATACTATGGTCAACTAAGCAAGCTCCGGCTTGGATTAATTGTCTCAGGTGAAAAAAGGATACTTTCCCTTGTTCAATATACAATATGTACAAAACTAGAGGGTCCATCTCCGCTTTTCTCTTAGTGGTACAAAAGAATTGCCCTGGCACATCCCCATATTATGAACATTCAAGATTATCAGGTCCATTGAATAATCATAATATATATATATAATACACGAGTGTGTGAAGTTCTAATTCCTGAAGAAATCCTTAGAAATTAGGGACTCATTATAACAAAGATTATGACTTAAAAATGTCGACAGGTTTCTTGACTACTTGGATAAATCAGACCAGAAATAAGTACCATGGTCACTATCACAATGGCCTTGTCTCCAGGCCAGCTCTGTCCCAGGAAACCAGCCAAATTGTTGCACTTGAATTAGTTTAAGTACCTACCACATGATAGTTCTAGAGTTCTAACTACTGACACTTGGATCTGACAGCTTCTTATATGTTAACTAGAGGCCTGATGCACAAAATTCACACATGGGGGAGGGAGGGGAGGAGGAAGGGTACCCTCAGCCCAACCTTTACCCTTTTCAATCTGGGACCACTTGGGGGATGTCCAATTGCTGGGGATCAGGCCTTAACCAGTAGTCAGACATCCCTCTCACAATCCTGGACGACTGGCTTCTAATCACTCATCTGCCTGCCTGCTTGGTTGCCCCTAAGTAGACCTTTATCAGCCTGATCATCCTTCACTGCCTCTGCCTACCAACCTGATCACCCCTAAGTGACTCCCCTGCCATCCTGGTTGCCCCTAACTGCTCCCTGCTGCCAGCCAGGTCGCCCCCAACTGCCCCCCTGCTGGCCTGGTTACTCCCAACTGCCCTACTCTGCTGGCCTGGTCACCCCCAGCTGCTCTTGCGCTCCACAGTCTGGTCACCTCATGCAATTGGTCATCCCTCACTAACTTCCTTGCTGGACTGTTCATAGGCAGCCATCTTGTGAGATCAATTCACATATTACCTCTTTATTATATGGGCTGCATTGTACAGATTGCTCCATGATACCATAAAAAAATCATAGTGTATATACTCTTGTTCAAATTTAATTTGATTCAGTACATACATAATGTGATCTTGGAAGAATAAGATATCAAGCATTTTATAGGAGAATCATAACCCAAGATTTTGTTTTTGTGCCTCTTATTTACATTATACGTTTACAGGAAGGATCTAGAATCTGAAATAGAAGGCTTTAATATCGAGTCCTGAAATTTTCTTTTGTCAGCATTATTCTTGGAATTGGTGAAAAAAAAAACATTATCAGCATCCTCATATAAAGCTTCATTTATAGCTCCTTATTTCCAGAGCCAAAAACTGCCTCACTTTATCTGCCTCTGCAAAATACTCTGCAGAATTATCTCTAACTCTTCATAAACTAGCAACATGCCCAAATCAACAGTGATTTTTAGGATTTGCCCTCTTCTTTATATCAGTTTGCTTAAAGT